>WHVE01000140.1:0-223749 GCA_015178995.1 Trichophaea hybrida
GTGATATGGGTGCGGTGCGAAAATACGGATGATGGACTCCGCGGGCGCCGCCCCACATTGTCGATTCTATACTTCACCATTACAATACCGTCCAGGACCTGGCTGGTAAGTGGGATGATTGCGAAGACTGGTGGCCAGCTGTTGCAGTAGCACACTCATTTCCTTTCATCCCTTCAAGCCTGGGTTGATAGACCATTACCGCTGGAGTAGGCCATTGGTGTCTGTACATATTTCGAGCATCGTTTGGGGCACCCTCAAGAAGTGGATAGGTTCGTTAGAGTGGTAAAGGAATCAACACCATATGTTATTGCCATGGAGAAAATTGAAGGGCCCTGCCACTTGGTCCCAGAGATCCAGGCAGCGACAGAGAACAGTTCAGTATGGATTGTAAATAATCAAGTGGATTTGGATGCGTACTGGGATGTACATTAAGGCAAAACACATATGGACGAAAGGATAGGAGCCACCTCTGCTATTTATCCAAACAAGAGACAGGAGTCTCATGCAGGAGTGCACTACAAATCCAGCTGGTGTATACAGCCAATATATTAGTGTAATGAGATCTGGAAATATCTATTTATACAAATCTCTTGTGACGATGCTTGAGGTAGCAGTGATGCATTGACAGCATGATCTATGAATAGAGTCAAATATGATGAGAATTGGCAGTAAGGGCTGCGGAGCATCAGTGAGGCATGCGGAACAGAGTACATGAAGGAGCAAGTTTGTGGACCTCCCAGTAAGTTGTAGGCATGCTGTGAGATGCTCCTGTGCGATTGTGGAAAGTTCACAGGTGCACAGAGAGCTGCCTGGAACGCGTCGGAGCATAGTAAAATGCTACGGGAGGGTTCGGCAGCCTCCCAAGCCCCAGGGAGGATCCCGGAAGGTGGGTGCCAGGCCAGGGAGGAAATTGCATTTTCCTGATGCAGGTTGTGCAGAATGGAAGTAATCAATAGCCTTATGTCCATCTACATTGATCATGGCTCCTAACTGTATTCGTTGTAGCCCTTATATTTCACCAAATACTGCTGATGTATTTGGAACAGTCCAGAATTATCCATCTACTCGACTGTGTACTCCTCTTCTCTGTCAAGTACTACCAGTGGTGGTGGTTCTTGCTTTCAATATGGCAGAGGATCTTGCATGGTGTGTTCCAAATGAATCATTGGTTGGATATTGCAAATGCATAGCTGGTTGAATAATTTGAATTCATAGGGCAAGGGGTAGATAACTTTGGCAATTTTGTACAGTTCTATCCTTGTCCAGTTGAGATTCTTACATGGCCTGGTAGTCAATATATTTCTTTTTTCTAGCAAAACCATAATTCCTTTTACCAGCTCAACTTCTGTCCTTCAAGACATGTGGACCTGTTTGTACTATATGGCCTGGGACCTGTTTATCACAGCTCTGGGTTCACAAAGAAGGTGTTTTATCCATCAGACCATCTGCTGGCCATTGGCTTTGCGAATACCATAAGTAGTGTTGATTCAATATTGTGCAAATATTATTCAAGGATAGGAGCCATAGCTGCCAAAACATGAGGAGCAGTTAGTTGTCTCCAAAGTATGATTGTTAGCTACCAATCCTGCCAATGGTAGTCATGGAATCCAATCATCGGACTGATAATACATAAAGTACAAGAGATACTGTTCTATTGCCATGGAGAGTGTTTCAAATTGGCCAATAGTCTGTATGGAAAATTTGATTGATAGAATTCACTCAATTCCCTGTTTCTTGCAAACATATTTCCACAATTCCGATGTGAATTTCAGTCCGTGATCCAATACTATTGGTTTGGTCAGTGTGTTTAGCCTGTATTCGGCTTTAACATACATGTTTCCCAACTTTCCACCATCCATCCTATCTATACAGAGTACTAGGAATTGTATTTTTGCTAGATGGTCAACCACAATCCATAGTGTATTGAACCCTTCACTTTCCAGTTGTCCAACTACAAAAATGATACTCAAATCCCACTCTGGTTGTCACAGTATTTCCAGTTGTTGTAGATGTCTGTGGAACATTGTGTAAACTGCTTTGCGTTGCTGACACGTATCGCAATTTGGTATATGGTGATCCATGTCATTTCTCATCTGGCTGCATGAATGATTTCCACATTACAAGCAATTGCTTCTCCTTGTTCTGGATATCTTGTGACCAGAAAATCATTGCTGTCTTGAATCCACTTAAGCTTTTGCTTATCGCTTGGTTGCACTTGTTGTATTTGAATATATTCAGTAATTGACTTGTATATATACATAGCCCTTTACTGTCCTTGTATGGACATTGCTGGTATATCCTCTTTAAACAATTCCATAATTCCTTGGGATTCACAGAGTTGTTATCAAGGTTGACTGTCTATGTGAATAATACCATTAACTCTCGACATATACTTTCATCAGGATTTTCTATTTTAAGTATATCGTGCTACGTTTTCTTGGCCCCCACCCTTGGAAGGCATGTCTCTTCACATTGTTGTAAATGTATCAGTTTTTTGGTCATGTTCTCGTGGTTGGTAAACTATTTTGAATATGCCCCTTGCCATCTGGTCTGACTTCAATTGAACAATTTTGATATTTTGAAATATATCAGGTTTAGGTGATCAGTAAAAATCATAAACAAATGTGCTGAACCTTCGTATTCGGGTCTGTATTGTTTCAAACTTTTGTCAATCACACTTCATTCTTGATTATAGATTTTGTAATTTTATTCAGTAGGTAAATGTTTTTTGGAAAAGATGGCTGCTGGGTATTGCCCTCCTTGATTATTATACTGAGAGAACACTCCAGCAAATACATAACTTGAGGTACTAGTTGTGAAGACTATCTCTTTTTCATAATCGAAGTGGACTTGCACAGGTTCCATTATAAAGACCCTATTTAGTGCCACAAATGTTCTTGTTTTATCATGTCCCCCACGGAAAGGCACTAGCTTTTGTGTAAATTTTGTTAGTGGTGGAACTATCTTGCTATAATTGTTTATGAATGATTTGTAAATATTAGCAAAGGCTAAAATGACTTGGACTTCATTAAATTGGACTAGTACTTCCCAGTATTGAACTGCTTGAACTTTCTTTTAATTCATTCTGATTCAATTTACTCCAACACTTAACCCTAGGTATTTGACATTGTTCATATGGAACATGTATTTTTCTGTTGTTGATTAGAGACTGGTGTTCTTGAGTATAGTCATAACAGCTCTGACATGTTCCTTGTGTTTCTTATTATTGTCACTGTAGAAGAGAATAGTATCCCAAAAAGTAATACAGAATATATCCAGATAGAGTTATAATGTATCATTAATGAATTCTTGAAACAATGCTGAATCATTGGTGAATGTAAAAGATATCACTAGGCATTTGAATAGTCCATGGTGAGTCCTAACAGCTGGTTTCCATTCATTCTCTTGGGTAATTCTGATAATGGTATATATGTCATGGTTATCTTCCTTGCAATAGTAACAGCCCTTTGAGAATTTTAGCCAAGAATTTTGAAGCAGTGGCTATAGATATCAGTTTCATATTGAACCTTCATTCATGTTTTAATAATTAACACCGAGTTTCAGGCCTCTATCTGGTTTCATTGAAATAAGTACATGGGCTCTGTAAGATGATAATAATAATCAGATAAATTGTTTGAACAAGTTCATTTCAATTCATCGTTTTAGGACTTCCAATTGTGTTAGTGTAAGACTGTATATGGATCCAAATGAAGGTATGAATCCTTTTTGCAATTTGATCTTATGATGGAAATACTAATGCAAAGTTACTGTTTCTGTGATTGTTCTGCTGAACTGGGGCGAAAACATCTGGTATCTTTTGGGAATAGCTGCTTTGAGAAAAAAAATTTGAAAATGATGAATTTCCAGAGCCGTATCAATTGTGTACAATGTGATGGTGAAAATCTTGAGTTTCCCTTTTGTTATTCTTTTCATATCAGGTGATGCTGCTACTGCACCAATAACCAGCCAGGGTCTCTCAAGACCTGCTGCTCCCCCCATAAGATTACTCTACCCCCATATATTTGAGTTATATTGACAGTATTGTCGGAAATAACTGCCTGCCAAGCTGGTAGCTCAGACTTGAAATATAACTATTATGTTGTAAAGTTGTAACCATAGCAATCATAGTATAATAAGATAATACTCTAACTGTATTATGAACTCATGTAATTGCTCCTGCTATAAGTCTGTTCCTATTTTGAATTGGGCAATACTGGTAATTGTTCCTGATTTAATTGGTCTTCAGTCTATGACATCTAACTTCATGAATTGTTTCAATTCACTTGCGTCCCACTGATAATGGTAAACAAAATATTGGTCCGCATATGCTGTTCTGGCAGCTCTGCAGTTGATCAAAGTGGGTATATTGATCAGCATTTCGCTGACTGTCAATAAATATTTGACAACAAGATACTTGCTTCCCATCAAAAATACTTCTATTTCAGTACTTTCAATAGAAAACTGTGGACTTCTATAACTAGGATTGGGATATGTTGGCAAATGAGATTTGTACCCAGGACAATAGCCATCCTTACCACACTGGGTCCAACTTTTTCCAACTTCTCTTCATACTTCTTTTTCTTTCGCTGATCATCTTTGACTGGACTAACTCCTACTTGCCCCAAACCTGCATCCAATATTCTTAGACATAGCATTGAAAAATTCCCGCTATCCATGCAGTATCTACCAAGCTTGTCTGCCCTTGACAGTTTGCTTTCTAGGTTGGTGATTATCGTTTGTGTGACAGCGGAAAGGTTTTTGGATGTGGGAATATAATGTTCTGTTACCATTCCTGCTGGGGCTGTGTCTGGGGTAGATATAGAGTAGCTGTGGGTTTTATGTATCTTTGGCTCTGATGTCCACCATCTAGATTTCAATTTGGCTGCTCAGGTTCAGATCTGTGAATTACACATTCAAAAGACCTTGATGAATTCATTAAGATTTTTTGTAATACCAGAAGTGTCACTCAAGGTTTAGCCGGTCGAAGAGTATCTGTACTTTATTCAATACTGCTTTCAAGGTAGATGAAGAGCTGCATTCAGGATGTGGAAATCCTCAACAGAATCTGAACAAAAAGATTGGACTTTCTTCAATGTATATATTGCTAAGGTTTGTTTTCTTTTCTCAGATGGTTGATGCCTTTATACCTTTGAAGAACCCAAGGTCCTTCTACCATTGTCTTCACTTCTAACACAGACTTCTATTTACACTTAGCTCCAGAGCTCTAGCACTTCAACTTCCTGTCTTCCACCTTCGAACCAGCACCCATTCCTTCGCAAATACTACAGCCTCGATCTGCCAATCTTCAATCATGTTTATCATGATTACAATATCATCAGCCCATCGGTATCCTGTATGACAACACACTTTTGGTCTTCTGATTCTAGACCAGTAGTATTCATTCGATATGATGGCCTCCAGATGATTAGATATCTATTGATGGAGAGTAGCTTTGCTGATCAGGTTGGGCACATTTTCTTTGGCCTCTGATTGACATTGGTTTCTTGGCTCGCACTATTCAGCTGTTCGCCGGCTGTCCATTTGTCGTCAGCTTTTTGACTGACATCAGCAAATAGAGAAAAAAACATTTTGAGAATTGTGAGCATTTTGGATGTTTTTGATCATTCAGTTCTTGTTTAGTTAATTGTGTCAGGTGCTGAAATGGGAACAATGCTGAGTAATATTGAATCCAAAACTTGACAAGATTTCCACACTTGGTATGGTCATCCAAATTAGGTATAGGCTAGTTGGATACATTTTGGAATTACTTAAAGTTAGCTATATTTGTTTTTGGAAAATGTAATGAACGTCTCATTCTGTGCTGAGTCATGACATGAACCTTGATATTAGTATTTAGAAATGACAAATCAAAAACAAACTAACCAAAATAGAAAATAATATTAAAGATATATAGTTATTTGTTAATTATACCAGGAGGTATTCCAAATATGGTTAGTTTCATGATGATTTGTTGTGATGATATATAAACCAAAAGTATTATAATATTACTAAGCAAGCAATGGTGTGTCTATTACACATTTCATTTTCAACAGTAGACCAACTTTCAACGATAAAACAATTTAATGCACTAAGCTATATCCTTTTGGAACTTCTACACCAAGTTTGGAAATCCCACAAAGATATGAAAACGATTTTACAGAGTATAATTCCACTCAAAGTACACTTCATAATCGCGAAAACGAAAACTGAAATATCAAAATGTTCAGGATGTTAAGAGTATCTTTGCATATATTGCTGATGTGTTGCCATTCAGCTGCGTGTTTGTCATTGGTGATTGGGTGAAGAACTGACCATGATCAGCAACTAGTCAACAGTATTTATCAATAGTGTGGGTGTTCGTTTGCTAGCCAGTCAATAAGATCAGCTCTGGCATGAGACACATGTGATAGCATATGACATTGAATCAGGGAAATCACAAGTAATCATACCTGACCCTGCTGCAATCTGGCTAGGTGTAACACTACCCCTCTCTTAGGGAGTGCATCTTTGAACAACCATACTCCATTCTGATGTGTACTTCATTGTGTTTTGGTGAAACAAAATCCAATACGTGGAAGTAAATTATTTGAGATCATCAATATAATGGATCCTCCCAGACCCCCTTGAGTGAATCAATCAATTTGCTATGTCAAAATGAGACATATGGCAGCAAGCAGAATCAATCAATCTGATTGCATCCATTGAAGACACATTTCTTTCTTTTTCATTCTTTGATTTGGAAAAATCTTGAACCCATGTACCCTTAAAACCAAAACCCATCTTTCTTTCATGATCTGAAAAAATGACCCCTTGTGCCCAAAACCAAATCCTACTTGAGGTTTCTTGCTAGCTGTTAAAAACCCTTTATGGAGAAAATGTAATAGCTCAACCATTTGGTTTATCCAGTTATCCTTTACCACCTGAGGATTCTGAATATGATACTCTTTTAATCGATTTTTGTTGTCGAAGTTCTCATTAAGCTGCTCAGTCCAATCTGCTTCTTCCAGCTACTCCCTCCACTTGACCAGATGTAAAACTCATTTTGATTCATTGCTATACTGGCTGCCTATCAATGACTGAACTTTGTAGCCTGTCTCAATTTCATAGCCATCATCATCATAACCAAGCTCATTCAGCTTGCTGTCTAAAGCAAGCTTGGGTATAGGTCAAATGGGGTTGGCAGCAACTTGATAAGATTCATTGTGTATTACATGGAATATATTCTGAATATGCCATCTATTCAGTGACTAAAGCTTAATAATGCAGGGCGAGAGCAGGTTCAAGCCCTTGAAGGTTCTATAAAGCTTCCCATCAAGTCTCTTTGATGGCCTTCATGTTTTGAGGGTCTTCCCATTTAGTGTAACTAAATCTCCCACCATATACTTTGGACCTTCTTTAGTGTAACACCGGGAGCTTTGCCCCAGGTTTACCTGGTAAAAGTAGTATCTATACTGAATTGAGGACTGCTTCAAGGGTAGATTAGGAGGTTTGCACAGGATGTGAAATCACTAAAAACTTTGGAACGAAAAGAATAGCTTTTCAATGGGTGTATTTTCAAGGCTTGATCTCCATGCTGAGATGGTTGATGCTGCCGTTCTACCCTCGAAAAAACTGAGGTCTTTATATCTTTGTCTTCGCTTCTAACAAATGCTTCGATCCATACTTTGCTCGAGAGCTCCAGCACTGTAACCGCCTTTGGACCTTCTTTGTAACAATGCACGTTCCTTCACAACTCCCACGGCGTCCATCTCCCAATCCACAATTGTTTCAATCATCCTTAAATTATATTCAGACCATTGGTATCCTTCATGATATCAAACTTGCAGGCTTGTGACTCTGGACCAGTGGCATTCGTCCAATCTGATGACCTCCAGACAAATAGGCCCCTTGGGATTGTGAGCAGCTTGGCTGGTCAGAGTCAGCAAATATTCGGAGGCCTCTGGCAGCCATCAGCTCTCAGCTAGCGCCATTCAATAGTTTCCCAGCGGTTTGTTTGTCATCAGTAAGTTTTCAGCTTATTGGCTGATGCGATTTAGCTGTTTGTTTGTTGTCAACAATTCAAAGCAGAAGCAACTGCGACCATGAACTAGCTGTCCTTTCATATCGATGGTGTGGGTGTACATTTGCAAGCCATCCAAAAAAATTGGCTCTGGCCCCCGGAACGAGTGTTAGCGGATGTCATCCAATCAGGGATATCTTCGGTCATTGGGCATGACCCCGCTGCAAACTTGCCAGGTGTAACACTACCCACTCTCTTAGAGAGTTTGTCTTTGAATGACTATACAAATCTGCTTTGTGTTGCCTTTCACAAAATATGAACCAGTGCGCCAAAGTGAATTATTTAAAATCTTTGACATAGTGGATCTGCACAGATCATTTCGCTTTGACCACTTGCTTATGGCTAGTGGAGACATGCATGCACAGTCGACAAATCAGTTTGCTTACGTCCAAATGACACATATGGCAGCTAGCAGAATCAATCAATCAAGTTTGTCCAGCTACAACACTTTGCATTCTTTTTCTTTCTTAGACAATCTGGAAAATCGTTACCCCATGTGCCCTTATAACCAAATCCATCTTTTCTCTTGATCCATCATTCTCATGATCTGGAAAATCATGGCCTCATGTGCCCTTGAAAACCGAATCCTTCGTCCAGTGTTTTGCAAGCTGTTGAAAACTTTTTTATGTGGAAAAGGTATCAGTTGAACCATGCATTAAATCCTGTTATACTTTATGGCCTGAGGATTCTGTCTGTGAAACTCCTGCAACAGTCACTTGTCATTGAATATCTCATAACCAGTCCAATCGGCTTCCTCTGGAGATCCCTTCCACTGAACCAGATACAACACCCTTTTCCGTTTCTTGCTGTACTGGTTGCCCATGATCTCTTCGACATTGTAACCCGTTTGGTACTTGTAGCCATCCACATCATAACCAAGCTAATTTGCTTCATTAGCATGTGCTGGTGCTGGTCTAATGGGACTATTGGCGAGTCAATAGGGTTTGATGAGTAATTCAGGGAATGGATTTTAAATATGCCACCGATTGGGTAACTCAAGCTTAATAGCAGTGGTCGAGAGCACATTCGAGACCTTGAAGTGTCTGTGAAGCTTTGTATCCAGTTTCCCAGATGGTTTTTGATCTTTGTGGTATTTTCCAATTCGCATAACTAGATTGCCAACCAAGTACTTTGGAGGTTCTTGAGCATGCCAGTCATGGTACTTTCCCATCGTCTCCCATTCCTTTTCTCAGCCATCACGGCAGAGTGCATGCACACTGGTAATCCAGTGAACGTAGATCCTGGATGGCAGATTCATTGCTTTGGCTTCAATGAGGCAATTTGTTCGAGGATCAATTCCAATAGTGGCAAAGAACAGTGACATTCCCATTGTGGTGATGAGAGAATTGTTGTAGCTGTACTCTGCCATCGGTAACATCTCAGACCAGTTATCCTGCTTGTAATTGCAGAAATTGCGCAGATAGAATTCCAACAGTTGGTTGACTCTTTCCATATGTCCATCCGTTTGAAGTCAGAATGGCGAAAATATCTTTAATCTGATATCAGAAGCTGTGACCAATGTGGACCCAAACAAGGAGGTGAACCTAGAGTCCCAATCTGACAGTATGTTCAATGGCAGATTATGGAATCTCCATTCTTCTTTCAGGAAGATTTTGACCAGGTTTGTAGCGATCTTCTCACCATCTTTCAATGGAATGAAGTGAGCCATTTTCATAAATCGGTTAACAGTTACCCATACTGATGAAAATCCATCTGATACCGGTAATTCTAGCATTATGTTAATGGAAATCAAATGACATGGGTGGTATACTAAATCGAGGGATTGTACAAGTCCATAGCAAGCGTGGTGAGCTGCTTTGTTCCTTTGGCACTCAAGGCAATAGCATACACAATCTTTGATCAATTCCTCCATTTCTGGCCAAATGAAATTCAATCTGATCAGCTCAATTGTCTTATCCTGCCCCTTTTGTCCAGCCATCTTCGAATCATATACCACTTTCAATATCTGTTTCTTTAATTGCAAATTGTCAGGAATTCACAGTCTATCATTATAATACAGGGCATCATCTTCGAATGAGATATTTGATCTTGGTTTACCTTCAATAGCTCGGACGTACTGCTTTTGCCATTCAGCATCTTCATTAGTGGTGCTGACCACTGCTTGCAACAGCCATGAATTGTACTGGACTACTGGAATTGCTCTCGACTTTGCAGAAGAAATCGCAATTGGTTTGCCTCATAACATCATTGCTGACACTTGTACTGATTCACCTTTGAAAGTTAGCAACTGATCAGGTCTCAGAACCTATTGGATAGGCTGGTTTTTGTTTTCTTCAGTACTACCTTCCCCTTTTTGAGGACAGTACTCCGAACGCCTAGATAATGTATCCAGTTTCCCATTTGCACTGTCAGATGCATAGAATATTTGGAAATGATATCCTGCCAGATCATGAGGCCAGCTGGCTTGTCTCTGATTGAAGATCTTCATGGTTGTAAAGTATTGGCGATTCTTGTGAACAGTTAGGGTACAGATTAGGTGAGCAGCACCTTGGGGATAACGTCTTGATTCATTGAATACGGATACACTGGTGAGCATCTCATTATCATGGATTTTGTAGTTGAACTAATCTTTATCCATTTTTTGAGAGTGGTAGGCTATAGGATGTGATCGTCCAACAATGACTTGGGAGAGGACTGCGCCAATAGCAAAATTACTTGCTTCAGTCTCGATTGCCATGGGCCCAATATACTCAAAGTTCCATCATATGGGAGTCTCAGTGAAATACTTCTTTAACATATTGAAGGCTATTTGATTTTGGGATTTTGCTTTCCAGTCAAACTTTTCATTCATTTTCTTGGTTAACTCTGTTCAGGGATAAAATATCTTTGAAAATCCTTGAATTAAGTGTCCATAGAAGTTGGCTAACCCAAGGAAAGACTGAATGTCTTTGACAGACTTCAGAATCTGCCATTGAAAAATAGTGTCAATCTTGTCTTCTGACATACCAACACCATCTACCAATATGAAATATCCAAGGAACTCAACTTGCTTCTGGTGCCATTTGCACTGATCAGGCGCTATAGCCAAGTTGTTTTCCTCTAATTGACAAAGGACTTCTTGAGTCAATCGCACATACTGTTCTTCATTATTTGTATAGATGGGGATAGCATCTGTATCAACTAGTACATCATAATCAATGAGATCTCACAAGATCTCATTCATCATATCATGGAATGAAGCTAGTATGTTCATCTATCTGATGGGCATAGTGAGGTATTCATAATGTTTATATCTTGTATGAAATGCTGTTTTTCTTTGTTTACCAGGTGCAATTTAAATGAAGTTGTACCCAGCCTTTGATTCAATCTTGGTTACAATCCTCGATCGAGCAGCCATGTCTCTAAGTTCCTTCATAAGTGTCAATGGATATCAGTTCATAATTGTCACACAAGGAAGACCTCCAAAATCCACGTACAATTGTAAGCCTCTTCGGTGTGGCTTTAGAACGATGAGTATGTGTACATCCATGGGTGACTTGCTTTGACAGATCTTTCCAGAATCAAGCATTTCCTTCAGATATTCTTTCAGGACTGAAAGCTCCTTTTCTGAGTGAGTGTAGATGGAACTCCACAGAGGTTGATCTCTATTAGGCACGTGAATGTCATGATTGTAGAATCGATCGGACAGAAAAGTATTGGCAGTTTCTCTATTGTATAATGTGTTGAAATCTCAGTATTGCCATGGAATATGTTCTACCCAATCGATCTCGATCTCATGTGCCGCATTGACATGCATTGAATCACTCATCCCAATCCATTGCAGGTCTGTTTCAAACTTCAGAATGGAATTGTCATACTCGATTGCAAATGAAGAAACTGCTGCCTTTGGGCAAAGTTGATGGCAGTGTTTCGACATAAACTGGTGCTTATCATTTTTTTTGGAAACTCCACTGTATCATCCATTTTTGACAAGTCACCAGTAAGGTAACATGATATCAGACATATCCTCCATTGGGCCAATTTCAAAAGTTTCATTGATATAATGAGATTTATACCACAGACTAACGGCGAAGGTGTACCACCAACCCGCTGCTTCTACTTTTTCTCCATTAAAGTTTTGGACTATCTGTGGTTCTATTCAACTCACAAACAGAACACCATGTGAATGAGCCCATTGCTTTGATATCATAGGTGTATCAAACCTAGTATCTATGAAGACCCTCCAAGAAACATTCATTTTGTTTTGAAAGCTTGCAAACATGCGTATAGTGGATCTTGAACCACTCTTAGGTTCAGGTGGTAATTATTGCCTTCATTTCTTGGGTACAGGCTGAGGTGCGCTGGCCACAGCCTGGCATTTTGGATTTGAAACTATGGTGAACTTCCTTTGGACACAGCTCCAGCCACAATGGGTCTTGGTTGTAGATGGAAGACAATGTAACCAAGTTTGATAGAAATAGTTTGTCACTTGTCCCGGTTGGATGCTATATGACAAACATGTTTTGAGAATTGAACTCATCCTCGGGCACCCTTGTCGTGAACAGCAGAAAAGAAAATTCATTCCATATCGAAAACCTAAGCAATACCAATGACTGTATTTGGCAAAATCAAAATCCCATAAGAAATATTGATGTTTTTACCCATGTAATCCCAAAGAAATATGGATATCTGTACGCATAAATACCAAAACACAGAGGTATCTGTACCTCAAAAACTCATAGGAAAGACCGGATCTCAAAGGAAAGAAAACAGAAACTGATTTCATCCATCAATATCCATACCATCGGAGTCAACCTCGTAAAGCACTTGAGAACTTTAGACTGCTGCTGGTTTCATCATTTGGTCGGCCCAACTCCTGGGCTTGACCTTCAAAGAAGAGGTGGTTATTTCTTGCATTTCCACCTTAGGCTTCTTATCCTTCTTCTTCTTCTTACTGGAAGATATCTTCATGGCATTTTTAGGGAATATCCATGTATGCTCTAAGGAACCACAGTGCTTGCACTCGTTGCAATTGGCTTGTGCTTCCAGCAAAGATTGCGAAATGCATTTTAGTGCTTGGCCTATGTCTATATCAGCTGGCTTAGAACTTTTCATCTCCATTCGAGGTTTCATGGAGTCAGAACCTTTCTCATAGTTCTTCTTTCTTTGATTCCCCTTATCAATACATGCATCATCACGCTTCCTCTTATTGTGCTTTTTCTCTTTGGGTTTGTGATTGTTGTGCTGGTGTGTTTCTTGCAGGTGTCTCACATATGTGCAACCAATATATTTGAACAGTGATTTGTATTCTGCGTCGTTATCAGGTGTAATCTTTGAAATGGTCATTCGATACTTGATTTCTTCCTTCAGTTCACTGTGTAGACCCTGCCACCATACACTCCCTGATATGCAGACATGGTTGTTCAAGTCCTCCATCTTTACAATGTAGTCCTGGATGACTTCATTGTACTACAATATATTCATTCTTTCGAGACATGCTGTTTCTTCCTGTGAGATGATGAATTATTTCTCCATACTGCTGGTGAACACTGACTATGTGTCAAATCTGAAAATACTTTCAAAGCTGTTTCTCTTGGTTGTTGTACCAGCGTGAAGCTTTGTCTTGAAGGATTGTACCAACAAAGATGATTTTATCGTCGTCATTATCATAACTGTTCTTGAAGTATCTGAGATTGCGATCCCCTCGTTCAATTCAATGGTGGTAGGACTCTAACTTGTCCATTGGGTCTCCCATAAATATATAGGGAAGTTTGATCCTTTGCTTCTTGCTTGGATTCGGAGTTCTTGGCTGTGGTGGAACTTGTGGTGGTACCAAAGGTGATTTGCTATAATTCATTCCTGCTGGTGGTGGAAGTGGTCAAAGAAAGTCGTCTCCACTATCAGAAAAGCTGGAGCTTCTCTAGCTAGAGCTAGAAGACTCAGCATCCCCTGGGGGGCTTCCTCCAATGCCTCATGTGTTGTTTCCATTACCAATTGCTTCTGGAGTCACTGCATCGTTGATCCATATTCCAAGCCATCACTTATCATCTATCGAAGGTGGAATCCTTGTTCAGCAGGCTTGGTATCCCTTTACTTTGGTGTCAATACTGACCGGGCCATTGAGCTTACTGATTTGTTCATTCTTTCATCTGAGAGCTTTGTCTGCAAGGCTCAAGTGAATTCTTCAAATTTCCACTCACAGTCCTTCTTCATCCTTGGCTTTGCGGCATTCCTCTGCCGTTTTGCTTTGTCTGCCTTTTTCTGCATCTTGTTTACCTGTATACGGAACTTGGTGTATAGCCCAGAAATCTGTTGGCTGTCTTTTTTGGCTTTCAGCTGAATAACCGCCAGCTCCTGGCATTGGGTATACACTTGGAGGGCAAGGCATGCTTGAGCTGGTTCACTATTGGCGAGCACAGTCAACAGGATGCCCAAAGCATTTCCAGATCATTGGATTTCGTCACTGAGCCCTGACCGCTGCTCCTTATAAGCTACTGTGGATTTGGCGTTCATCACAATCACAGCTGCTTGGACGTCTGGTGCATACACATGGGATTGGATGACAATATCAGAATGCTTCTTGAATTGAACCCATTCCATCATTTCTACTCCATGGCAAATGGCATTGTATATCCGATTGTGCCTTGCAATAAGCTCTTCGTGAGCTCAGGGCAATTCTGGGAGGGCCGTCTGTATCTCGGAATTCCTCTGTCTTGTTTCTTCAATTCGAGTGTCTTTTCATCCCAGCTCGCAATTGATTTCATTCAAATGCTCAATAACCCAGTCCAGAATATTATTCCTTGTGATGGGCTGGTATTGTATCACCTGCTTATCCTTGTCCCTTGCTAGGATCAACTTATTTTGCCTTCTAACCACTGTGTAGGCCCCCGTCATGTTGGTGTCTGATCCAACAATTATAGGACAACAGAAAATACTCATGAGAGGCGGTATAAAAGAAGTGAAATTGAGCTCCGGATTTATGCTGCAGTTGTACCGATGGCTTGCAGACAAGATGGGAAGCATACGTAACTAGAGACCAGCAACGTGGGAATAGGTAATGAAATAGCGGTGGTATATCATCGGAATGCATACACCAATTCCAATGGTAAATTGCTATGACGATGGTTGATTGAGCAGCTGCTGCTGTTCCAATTTTTTTGTGGGTTCCTCTACTGTTGTGTTTGCAATAACACACTTCCTGATCTTATCAATCAACGTTCAAGCCTTTGTATTTAGTATAATCATCAGCGAAGACTGGAACAACGATACTTAGGCCTCCACCATGTTTGGCTGCATCAGTCCCATAGAGGTCTCAAGGATATGGCGTATGAGGAGCGTCCCAAAAGTAATCTTCAAGAGGTTCTTCTGATTGGTTTAGGAGTGTGTCGATGCTATCGAAGAAGTCGGGAGGTCCTGGTTCTGCGAGCTGAGATTGAATTCCAGCTGGTTCGAAGATGTTGACGTGACAGTTACAGTTGCAGTCGAATGGCATCAAGATTGCTTGATGTATCAGTGTGGGTAGAAAGAATACCTTCTTCGAAAACGTTTCTTTGCTAACAATATAATGTAATACCAGGAGCTTTGCTCCATGTTTTCCCGGTCAAAATAGTATCCATACATCATTTGGGACTGCTTCAAAGGTAGGTGAGGGGGTTCACTTGGGATGTGAAATCACTAAAAGATTCTGAATGCAAAGAATGGCTTTTCATTGTTTATATTGTTAAGGCTTGTTTTTCTTGCTGAGAAGATTGATGATACCTTTCTACCGTCGAAAAACCTAAGGTCTTTTTACCTTTGTCTTCACTCCTAACAGCTACTTCTATCTACACCTTTCTCAAGAGCTCCAGCACTGTAACCCCCTTTGGCCCTCCTTCCAACCAATGTCCGTTCCTTCGCAACAACCTCAGCCTCCATCTCCAAATTCTCTATCGTCTTAATTGTTATTAGATTATGATAAGAGCATCGGTAACTTTTATGACATGAAGTTCATGGGCTTGTGCCTCCAGACCAGAGGTAGCCTTTCGATGTGATTACTGCCAGATGAATTGGCCTCCTTGAATTGAAAGCAGCTTTGAAATTCACAGTGGGCACATATTCTTCGGCCTCTCGCAGTTCCCGGATTTTGGCTGACGTCATTCAGTCGTATGACAGCTGTCCATTTGTCATCAGCAAGATATCACCTACTGGGCAAATGCCATTCAGCAGTGTGTAAATCATCAACGATTCTGAGCAGAAGCAACCACAGCCAATAATGAGCCGTTATTGCCTATCGATCATGTAGGTGCGTGTTTGCTGGCCATCCAAAATGATTGGCTCCAGTATCTGAGATGAGTGATAGCCGATGACATCCAATCAGGGAAAAGGTAGGGAATCATACATGACCCTTCTGCAAACTTGGTACGTGTAACACTTAGCATGCTGTTAATGGTACTTCTCCATTGCCTCCTGTGCTTGCACCAGGCCATTACGGCACATTGCATGCATAATGGCCATCCAGTGAACATTGTTCCGAGATGCCAGATTCTTCACATCTGCTTGAATGGGCCAATTCGTTCAAAGATCAATCGCAAAGTTTGCAAACCACAAGGATTTTCCCTCAGTGGTGGTGAAAGAGTCATTGTAGGCATACTCTTCCATCAGTAACATCTCAGACTAATGATCCTTATCATAATTGCAGTAATTCCACAGATTTTATTCCACCGTTTGGTTAACTCTTTCTGTCTGCCCATATATTGGAGTATTGAATGATGAACATATTGTTCGTCTCATATTGAGAGCTTCGAACTAATGTGGACGAAAACATGGTTGTGAACCTAGAGTCCCAATCTGATACTATGTTTGATAGTAGGCCATGAAATCTTCATACTTATTTCAGAAAGATTCTGACCAACTCGGTAGCTCCCTTTTCTTTATCTTTCAATGGAATGAAGTAAGCCATTTTGGTGAATTGGTTGATAATTATCCATACCAACGAGACTCTGTTTGATACTGGTATTTAGACAATCAAGTTCAAAAAAATCAAGTCCCATTGACAGTATGCTAATTTGAGTAATTGTAGAAGACCAGAGCAAGCAGGACAAGTGGCTTTGTTGTTCTGATATTCTCGGCATGAGCAGTCATAATCATCAATGAATTTCTCAATGTCAGGCCAAAAGCAGTTTTTTCCGCCCATCGCAATTTTTTTGTTCTGCCCCATGTATCCTGCTACACTGGAATTGTACTCCACTTCCAATATCTGTTTCTTCAACTTCAGATCGTCCTGAACGCACAGTCGGCCTGTGTAATTATTGACTATGGTTTTGAATGAGGTATCAGGGCTTGGGTTTCCTTCTACAGGGCAGACGTATACTTTTTATGATGCAGCATCATTGATCGGGGCACTGACCACTGCTTCTAACACCCATGATTCGAACGTGACTACTGAAATTACTTTCAACTTTGGAGAAGAAATTGCAATTCATTGTCCTCATAACTTTGTCATTTGTACTGTTGGGCCTTCAGAAGTTTGGAATCCATTAGGTCTCAGAACATGGTAGATTGGATGATTTTTGTTTTCTTCAGCTCTTCATCTGCATTTTTACAGCAGTTCATCAAATGCCTAGAAGATGCATGGGGTTCCCAATTTGTACTACTGGGTCGGTGGAATATATCGAAAATATATTCTGCCAACTGCTGAGTCCAGTGTGCTTGTCTCCGATTCAAGATCTGGGTAGTGATGAACTATTTCAGATTGTGGTGAAGGGTGAGGACACTGATTGGGTGAGCTGCAACTTTGAGATAACATTTCCATTCTTTAAATGCAGATACTACAGTAATCATATCTTCATCATAGATTTCATAGTTGATCTTGGATATATCTATCGTTCGAGAGTGGCATGCAATTGGGTACAATGTTCCCTGAATGACTTGGGACAGTACTGGGCCGATCGCAAAATTGCTAGCATCAGTCTTACATGCAATTGACCAAACCAGCTTGAAATGTTATAATATGAGAGCCTGAGTGAAGTGCTTCTTTAGCATATTGAAGGCTATTTGATATCATGGATTTGCTATGCAGTGAAACTTTTCTTTCGTTTTCTTGGTAAACTCCATCACAGGGGAGCATATATTGGAAAAGACTTCGATAAAGCGTTGATACATGTTGGCGAACTGGAGGACAGACTGGACTTCCTTGACAGACTCTGTAATCCATGCACAACAGTTAGCCTCTTGCATGTGGCTTTGGAACAAAGTGGTTGAATGCACCCATGACTGACTTGCTAGGATGGATCTTGCCAGAATCAAGTATTGCCATCAGATATTCTATAAGAACCAAAAGCTCCATTTCTGAGAGCGCGTATATAGAACCCCATGGAGTTTGTTTACCATACTTTAAGTCAATGGCATCATCGTAACATCAATAAGGTGGAAGAGCATTGGCAGTTGCTACATTGTATAATATTTGAAAGTCTTTGTTTGGCTATTGAATTTGCTCGACCTAATTGATATCAATCTCATATGCTACATAAATAGGCATAAGGCCAATAACACCAATCCATTATGGGTCTGTTTGATACTTCAAAATAGAATCATCATACTCAATCGAATACCACTACCTGTTTGCACTGTTGGTGGCAGTATTTTGATGTATACTGAAAAATATCATTTTCTTCGGTAACTCCACTGAGCCTCCATGCTTGTCTATCTACCACTAATGTAACATGATATCATATGAATCTTCCATTTGACCAATTTCGAAGGTTTCTGTGGTGAAATGGGATTCATACCATTCAGTGACACAGAAGGTATACTGCCAACCTACTCTGTCTACTCTTTCTGCTGTAATGTTGTTGACTATCATTGGTTCTTTTTGACAGTCAACTGAAACAGCATGTAAATTCGCCGACCGCTTTGATATTTTAGGAGTATCGCACCCTGTATTTAAGAGAACCAATATAGGGATGTTCTTCTGATCTTGAAAGATTGCAAACATGCATACTGTGGGTCTTGAACCTATTTTAGATTCGGATGGTAATGTTTGCTTTGGTTTGTTGGGTACAGGCTCAGGTGCACTGGCTAAAATCTTGTGTTTTCTATCTTTTGGGTTAAAAACCATGGTGCACTGCCATTTGACACAGTTCCGGCCACAATGTATCATAATTGATGCATATATACAAGAGGTTCAAATGAGTATAATCAAGTTCAATAATGAATACTTGTCAAGTGTCACACTTGGATGCTATATGACCAGCATATTTTGAATATTGAACTCATCCTCAGGTACCCTTCCTTGAACAGTAGAAAACAAAGTATATCAAAAATCAAATTCTCAAAGCAATACCAATGACTGCATTTGCAAGTTCCAAAAGAAATTCCAAAAGAAAGATGGCTGTCTATATCCATATACAAAAACCGGAGATATTTGTACGTCAACAACCTAATAGGAAAGACCACTATCATATAGGAAAAACAAAAGCCACTCGTTATATTTGTCAATTTCCATATGATCAGACTCAACCTTACAGAGCACTTGAGAACTTGAGGCTGCCATTGGTTTTCCATTCACCAGACTTCTTGGTTTAACTTTTGAAGATGAAGTAAAGAACACATATCAGTGCTTCTGTCACGGTTGTGTCGAGTGAGGATTGGAGGAAGAGTGTGGATCGATGAAGGATATAGGGGAATACAAAGGGAATCAGTTTTCGATGAAAGGAAACAGGTTTCGATGGAAGGAATCAGGTTTCGAAGAAAGGGAACAGCTTTCGATGGAAGGAATCAGGTTTCGAAGACAGGAAACAGGTTTTCATTGTTGCGTTGTCATTTATGGCGTGATGGTTATGATATGGTTTATGGGTTGAAAGAGTTGCGTACATAGTTGGGTGAGGTTTGGATGTATTTTGGGACGAGTGAGCAAAGGTGACGACAGTCGCATTAGCTGTATATAAGGGCACTGGATTTGCGGCGGATAGGCTTGTTCATCACTCATTCTCTAGTCTACAAAACAATCAATAGCTTCAGCTTCAACCTATGTTCACTTCTGTGGTTCCGGATTTCGAGTCACTAGTTTGTTACGCAGTACCAGCGATTACTGCTACCTCAGTTTGGTTTTCATAACCCCTAGAACTCCGAGCCTTGAAACCTTGACAGAAGAACGAGTCTACAATCAATTCTACTGGTTATAATTTATGTGTATGTGCCGCTATCATCACCGAAGCGGCTGTTACTTTTATCACCATCCTTGCAATCCTCAGTGCATGGTGTTTAAGTTTGTTGGCAACTTCGAAAACCGGTTAACGGTACACAGTTTCTGGTGACACATCTGCGTAGTGTGCATCTGGAAATTTCGACGAGCAGGATCCAGCATACTCGAGTAAATGCCAGCATACGACCGCAACAAACCTGAAAAATCTCGAATCAATTTCTTCGACCTGGCTGGACAAACCACCCACCTTTTTGATCCAGAACCATTGAACGCATTCGATAGCATCGCCGCTATCATCCTCGAAACCGAAGAGCCCCTTGAGGCGTACTTTTGGGACGAACCACAAGCAGTTTCCCCCTGGAATAGTTACTGGACGGAAGTTGCAAAGAACAGAGGAGGACTCCAAATCAACGATCCAGCG
Source organism: Trichophaea hybrida (assembly GCA_015178995.1). Classification (NCBI taxonomy): domain Eukaryota; kingdom Fungi; phylum Ascomycota; class Pezizomycetes; order Pezizales; family Pyronemataceae; genus Trichophaea; species Trichophaea hybrida. The sequence goes on from WHVE01000140.1 coordinate 20,602, forward strand.
TTTAAGAACTTCTGGACTACGTACCACGGTCTACACATCAGTTGCCAGGACGAAGAACCGTGTGACTGCAAACACAACAGCAGAGGCACACATACGACAATCGGAAGAGCGGCACACGCTCAAACATCATCATCAGAATCCACAATCAAAGCAACAGTCAGGGCCATAGAAAGCCAAATTTTGTGGACAGACTACAACGAACGAAAGGCAAATAAAGGAGAAGGAGTAGATCGAGAATTATATCAAGCCCCTTTACCAACTCCACTGATTATGATAACAACGCCCAGCAAGCACAAGGTGTTTTTCTGGTAAACGGTTAGCCCGTTTCTACAAGCGGAAATCGAAGCAGCAGTTCAACAAATCCAAGAGAACAATGACCAGGTAATAGACTACCTGAACAGAAGATTACGCTCCAGGTTTACAGCCATAAATCTCCTCATGGCAGCCTCCCAACACCACAGTCAGGATGTCAGCAGGTTCGTCAAGACCAACTCGCGATGTAACGCAAACCAGCGTATTACGATTGGAACTGGACAATCTGGCAGCGAAGAATACGGAAGGGATGAACGAAATACAGCTCTGGAGTCACATCAAGAATATCAACTTGGGGCTGACAGTGTTGGCCCAACTTCTGACCACCAGCAGATTGAACGAATTGCTAAAGGAACAGCAATCTGTGAAGAATGCGGAAGCACGAATATCAGAATCATTGGAAGAAGAAAAGAAGATTATTCAGGAGCGGGACAATCTGAAGCAGGAGTTACTGCTTACGCAACAGGTATCAGTATCACAAGAGGTAGTACCCCAAGCATGCAATCATGGAGATCTGGAGGAAAATGTTCGGAGTTTGGAACAACAGCTGGAAGAGTGCAATCCAGACCTAGCAGAGTTGAAACAAAACCTGGAAGATACTCAAGCACAGTTGGAGATATTCAGAAACCTGGCAGAAGAGAATCGCCAACAGGTCACTTGAATTTTGAAACTGATGGAAGGAAGATCAAGAGAGACGACAGGAGAAAGGGAAGAAAAAGAAGAGAAGGTAAATGATATTGCCAGCTTCTCAGGAGAAAATAGAAAGGAACTTCGAGGATGGAAGGTACAGTTGGCGCTGAAGATTGCTGGAAAACCAAGAGCATTCAACACGGAACAGAAGAAGTTGAGATACGCGGTTGGATGTTTGAAGGGTGTGGCTTTGGCACAAATAATGCCACGGTGTGATGAAATCTCCGGGGAAGGTAAACTCGATACCCTGAAAGACCTAGTTGACCAACTAGATCTAGCATTCGAGGATCAGGACAAAGTACAAACGGCAAAGAGGGAACTCTTGAGACTCAAACAACGAGACTGCGAATTCTCTTAGTATTTTGCCATATTCTAGAAATTTGTAGCAGACGTCGAATGGAACGAAGATGCACAGTTGGACGCATTACGGCAAGGGCTATCCAACGAACTCCAAGACTCTCTAAAACATATCGAAGAGCCAGAGAGTATCTTCAAATTCGTCAAGTTATGCTCGAAACGGGACCCACAACTGAGATGACATGCGGCAAAAAAGCAATCCGGAAGATGGGAAAGCTACAAAAAGTCCGACCCTACGACCAACACCGCATCTGCCCCAGACGCGGCACCAGCAGGAACAGTTGCAGGTTATCACAGCCCTGCATCAATGGATCTTTCAGCGGTCAAGGGGAAGAAAATTACACCTGAGGACTGAAGGAGACGCAGGGAAGGAGGATTATATATGTACTGTGGGGATAGCAGGCATTTTGCGGCATCATGCTCAAGGAAGTTGAAGGCAGCATCAGGACAAACAGAGGTAACACCTTTCAGAAAGGCAGCAAATGAAGGAGATGCAGATTTGGAAACAAGGAAAGGAAAGGAAGTTGAGTCGGGAAAAGTTCAGTCCAGTGCAATAAGCATGGCAATTGCGCTGGAAACGAATCTCCTTTGTCAGTCAATGCTACTTTTGCTATTTTGCAGTTTTCTATATCAAGCGCAAAAATAAAAGAATCTTCTATGGAAAGCAAACATCTCTTTGTGAAATGCTCGCTGAAAATAAATGACAAGATCATTGATACGCACGCTTTGATAGACTGCAGGGCTTCCGGAATAGCATTTCTTGACAAAGATTTTGTCCGCCATCATCAATTAGAGGAAAGAGAGTTAATAGAATCAAGAGAATTGGAAGTTATGGATGGAAGGCCCATCGAATCAGGAACAATGACCACCATGCCCAAAATGAACCAAGGCATACGCGGACATCAAGAGCAATTACCAGCATTTGTCACAAAGTTAGGACACTATCCAATAGTACTAGAGTTACCATGGCTACAGCTTCACGACGTTTCAGTCAAATTTCAGAAGAAAAGGATAGGATTTGAAAGCGACTACTGTCAGAAACACTGACAACATCATTCGAGCATGTGGGTATGGGGCAATCATATGGAAACAGCGCAATCAGACAAGTCAAACATGGACATATGTGCGATAGCAGCAACACTATTCATGAGACGCAATAAGAAGCAGAAACTCAAAGTATACGCGGTAACATTATACGAGATCAACAAGGCCCTCGAAATCAAGGATCTTCAGGAAAAACCACTAGATCAATTAATTGCAAATGAATATCATGAATTCCTTCCTCTCTTTGACAAAGTTATTGCTGAATGATTACCTCCACACAGACCATACGATCACAAGATCACTCTCCAAGAAGGCTTTACTCCACCTTTCGGACCAATCTACAGTCTGTCAAGAGAAGAATAACAGGTTCTCAAGGAATGGATTGAGAAGAACTTGTCAAAGGGCTTTATCAGGTCGTCATCATCACCATGTAGAGCACCAGTTTTGTTTGCACCAAAACCAAATGGAGGCCTAAGACTGTGTGTTGACTACAGAGGCTGAAATGAAGGAACGATAAAAAATCAATATCCATTACCATTGATCCAAGAAACTCTGTTACGATTATCGAAAGCCAAGTGGTATACCATGCTGGACGTAGGGGACGCCTATAACATGATTCGCATTGCAAAAGGAGACGAATGGAAGATGGCATTCAGAACCCGTTATGGTTTATTTGAATCACTAGTTATGCCTTTCAGACTCACCAATGCACCAGCATCTTTCCAAGAATTCATCAATGATACCCTCCGACCATTTTTGGACATCTTCTGCACGGCTTTCTTGGACGACATCCTCATATCCAGTGATAACCTCAAGGAGCATAAGGAATACGTCCGGGCAATAATGACAATGCTGAAAGAAGCTGGATTGTACTCGAAAGCAGAAAAGTACGCATTTCATCAACAAGAGGTTAAGTACCTGAGATTGATAGTTGGAGTAAACGGGATAAGAATGGACCCGGAAAAATTGACAGCAGTCAAAGAATGGGAAGCACCCGGAAAATTGCAGGAGGTTCAGGCCTTTTTGGGTTTTGCCAATTTGTATCGAAGGTTCATAAGGAATTATAGTAGGGTGGTTCAACTATTAACAAAACTTACCAAAAAGCTGGTACCTTTTTACTGGGGCCCCGATCAAAAAAGAGCATTCTTCGAGTTAAAAGAAGCGTTTACAAAAGCACCAGAACTGGCACACATTGATTACGAAAAGGAGATCGTCTTGGGGACTGATGCATCAAGGTACGTATCTGCTGGAGTGTTATCACAGTACGACAATCAAGGAATCCTTTATACAGTATCATTCTTTTCAAAGAAACCTACACCTGCGGAAGAAAATTGCAAAATCTACAATCAGGAGTTGGGAGCCATCGTCAAATGCCTAGAACTGTGGAGACCGGAATGTGAAGGGTCAGTACATTGGATTAAAATACCGACAGATCACAAGAACCTTGAGTACTTTATGACGTCGATACTGCTCAATAGGAGACAAACAAGATGGTCCGAATTCCTGTCAAGATTCAAGTTCAAGATTATTTACCGACCAGGGAAACAAGATCAAAAACCCAATGCACTCAGCAGAATGCCAGGAGACATACCTCCAAAGGGAGGGGCAGAAAAAACCCACCAAATCCTGCCAAAAACGGAGAATCTTGACCAGAGAATGAAAAAGGGATTAGTGGTAGCATTCGCGGAAGTAGTCAATCGGGATGAGGAAGAGGTTGGTCCAGAAGAATTGTGGAACTGGATTCAAAATGTTTGTAAAGACTGCCCGTTCGACAGTAGCGAAGGACTGTGCTTAAATGCAACCGAAATCATCAACAACACAGTATCAGACCAACTCCAACTCATCAAAGAACATCACGATACACCAGCGGCTGGACATCCAGGACAAGCAAAAACCCTCGAGTTACTCAAAACAAATCATCAGTGGCAAGGCTTGAGGGCAGACGTGGACAGATATGTACGAAACTGCCATGTTTGCCAACGCAGCAAGGCAACCCATCAGAAGGTCCACGGATGGCTCGAACCACTGTAAGTACCGCAACAACCATGGAAAGATCTAAGTATGGATTTCGTGGTGGAACTACCAGAAAGCGAGGGGTATAACGCTATATGGGTAGTGGTCGATAGATTGTCAAAAATGAAGCATTTAGTTTCGTGCCGGGACGATACTGATGGGAAAAAGCTGGGCGAAATGTTCATACGAGAAGTGTTTAAGTTACATGGTTTACCAGACACTATAGTATCGGATAGAGGACCTCAGTTTGCCTCGGAATTTTGGAGGTACGTTTGTGAAAGACTTGGAATCAATCGAAGACTCTCAACAGTGTTTCACCCACAAATGGATGGGCAAACAGAGCGAATGAACGCCATTATGGAACAGTACCTCAGAGCATTTGTCAATTATCAACAGAGTAACTGGACACAACAGCTACCAATGGCAGAGTTTGCGTCAAACAATCATGCCTCGGAAACAATAGGATGTTCACCATTTTTCGGCAATTACGGATTCCATCCAAGAATGACCTTGAGCCAACGTCCAGTTCAAAACGGAAACGATATCAGGGAAGTACAAGCAAATACCCTCTCCCAGAAAATGAATGATATCTTTGAACAAATGACAGCTGAGATGAATTGGGCACAAGCTGTTCAAGCGGAGCAGGCGGATAAGCATCGACGAGAGGGAGTGGAAATGAAAGCTGGGGATCGAGTATGGATGGACAACAGGAATATTGCATCACAGCGACCAAGCAAGAAGCTGGACTGGAAACGCCTAGGACCTTACGAAGTTATGGAGGTAATCAGCCCATGGGCCTATCGGTTACAGTTACCCAAGGACCTTCACATCCATCCAGTACAACCAATATCCCACTTGAGCAAAGTCTCGGAAGATCCTCTACCAGGGCAAATCGAATTGGCACCACCACCAGTTATCATGAACGGAGAAGAGGAATACGAAGTGGAGAGTGTTGAAGATAGCAGAATATTTGGACACCAATTTGCAGTACCTGGTTAAATGGAAGGGCTACGATGAAAGAAGCTGGGAACCAGCAGTTAATGTGGACGGACTTCAAGCTATCGATATATTCCACCCAGAACAACCTGGTTAACTGGGATCAACAACCTCGTAGGATCTTGGCTGGTGGGAGGGGGAGCTACTGTCACGGTTGTGTCGAGTGAGGATTGGAGGAAGAGTGTTGATCGATGAAGGATATAGGAGAATACGAAGGGATTCAGTTTTCGAAGAAAGGAGACAGGTTTCGATGGAAGGAATCAGGTTTCGAAGCAAGGAAACAGGTTTTGATGGAAGGAATCAGGTTTCGAAGAAAGGAATCAGGTTTAGATAGTTGCGTTGTAAATTATGGCGTGATGGTAATGGTATGGTTTATGGGTTGAAAGGGTTGCGTACATAGTTGGGTGAGGTTTGGATATATTTTGGAACAGGTGAGCAAAGGTGACGACGGTCTGGTGAGCTGTATATAAGGGTGCTGGATTTGCGGCGGATAGGTTTGTTCTTCACTCATTCTCTTGTCTACAAAACAATCAATAGCTTCAGCTTCAGCCTTTGTTTACTTCTGTGATTCCGGATTTCGAGTCTCTAGCATGTTACGGAGTACCCGTGATCACTGCTACCTCAGTTTGGTTTTTATAACCCCTAGAACTCCGAGCCTTGAAACCTTGACAGCTTCTTGAAACCACAGCACTTATACTCTTCACACTGTACTCTAATTTCATATAAAACATCCAGAATGCATTTTTAGAGCTATGTCCTTGTTCTTATTGACAGATTTAGAATTTTTCTTCTTCATTCAAGGTTTTTTAGAGTCAAAATTTTTCACCAAGTTCTTCTTTCCTTTATTCCCCTTATCATCACCATCATCATCACGCTCCCTCTTAGTATTCTTTTTGTCTTTTGACTTGTGATCATTGTGATAGGGCATTTCTTGCACACGTGGGTCCAATATGCAGCCAACATGTTTGAGCAGTAATTTTTGTGCTGCATTGTTGTTTGGTATACTTTTTAAAAAGAATATTGTATGCTTGATTTCTTCATTGTTTACACTGTGTACAGTCTGCTACCATCCAATACCTCGTAAGCTGAAATGGTTGTTTAGGGGTTCCATCTATATGATTTGGTTCTGGATATCTAGCTTGAACTGCAAATCATTTCATTATTCAGAGGCATTGTTTTTCTTCCTCCATATTGATGAATTGTTTCTGCAGGCTGTGGTAGTGGACAAGGTTATCTCAGGTGCCAGATTCGGAGGAACTAGAGCAGCCTGAGCTGGAGGTTGAAGACTCGGAGGCACCTGAATATAGGTCCACTCTGATGCCGTCAATGTTGTGTCCATTGCACTTGTGTGTAAGAGTCATATCATCTCTGATTCGGACTTTCTGTCCTACCTGACGGTGTACCGAACTCAGAGTCCAATCATTTTTTTCATACATCCTAGGGCTTAGTTTGTACAGCTCAGGTGAATTCCCAAAACTTTCTTTCAAAGTCTGGGGCTGACTGAAGGATTTACTTGATGAGCGCCGCTCATAGGCCTTTGTAGGCTTCAGTGGACTGGGCTTTCTTCACAGCACATGTGCACCCTTTCAATCATGTTCACCCCCTAATATGCTTCTTCAAAAATCTCATTCCCTCTGATCATAAGCCCTGCATATGCTAGTCCTTGTGCAGGGAATGTTGTTCAGATTGCAAAATTCATTTCCCCTGCTTCTTGAATTTGAGTGTCCATACCTTTCAATTCCCCATTGATTTCATTCCAACTGGTGGATAACCCAGTCTGGTAAGTCTTTCATCATAATAGGCTGGTATTGCATCACCTGCTCTCCCTTATCACTGGGAAAAATCAATGCATTAATTCTTCTGACCACTGTGTTGGCCTCCGCCATGTGGGTGTTGCTGTGTCCAATCATTCTGACATTATCAAAACATTTCCGGCTAGATAATTGGCTGAGCACAGAATCATGAACACAGTCTTGGCCTTGCACTGAAGCTGTTTTGATGGCTTCTATTCTGAACAGTAATATTGATTGCTCAATATTGAATGCTGTAAAGTCCCTGGCAACAATTTAGAATTGTTGAATGGCAAAGTCCTGCACTGACTGTCCTTTGTATATAATGGGTTTCGCAGTTTCCTTCAGCATGTGAAAATCTCAGCGGCATTGATAGTACAGATAGTCTTCTTTTCTTCATCTGCAGATGTTAATGGATTTCTCAGAACTGGACCAACAGTCACAGTTTGAGATTGAATCTTGAGGGTATATGGTGTTTTCTTGGATGAATGGGATAACTGAGAGGGGTATTTCTGTATGTGGATATAGGATAGAAATGTGTTGTTCTTTATGGTGGAGGTATGTCCAGAACAAAACAAATCTGCTGGTTCCTGGGCTTGAAAACAGGTATCAAGGTCTTCTTGGGTGGCAAAGAAGGTATCTTGAGAAGTTTTCAGAGCAATTGGTATAAAAACCATCAGGGTACCGATTCTGATTAAAACAGGAAGAAGTCCGCAGTCATTGGGGGGCATCAAGGCTACATAATGTGTATCGAAGTGGATAGAAAGAATATCATTTTCAGAAGTATTTCTTCCTTAACAACATAATGTATCACTGCAAGTCTCACTCCCGGTTCACACAGTCAAAGAGAATCCATACTTGATTCGTTACTGCTTCGAAGATAGGTTAGGAGCTTCACTCAGGATGTGGAAATCACTAAATGATTCTGAACAAAACGATTGGACTATCACAAATTTGTATATTGTTGAGGGTTGTTCTCTTCGCTGAGAAAGTTGATGCCTGTCTACCCTTGAAGAACTTCAGGTCTTGACATCTTCGTCATCGCTTCTAACAAATACTGCTATCCATGCTGTTGTCTGGAGCTCCAGTACTGTAACCACATTAGGACCTTCTTCAAACCGATGCCAATTCCTTTGCAACTACCAAATCCACCATCCTCCAATTCTCTATTATCTGTATCATCATGAGATCATGTTCAGAGAATTGGTATCCTTTATGACAACACGTTTGCAGGCTTCTGCCTGTAGACCAGTGCTATCCTGTCCATCTGATGACCTCCAAACAAATAGTCCTCATTCGATGGAAAGTGGCTTCGCTGTTCAGATTTTGCACATACTCTTGGGCCTCCAATTGTTGTCGGCTGCTTGGCTGGTGCCATTCAGCTGTTTGCCAGACGTTAGTGTGTTGTGGGCTTCTTGGTTGATGCCATTCAGCTATTCACTGGCTGTCCATTTGTGGTTGGCAATTCAGGGCAGATGTGACTGCGACCATGAACTAGTTGTCATTGCTTATCGATGGTGTGGGTGTTCATTGGCTAGCCATCCAAAATGATCAGCTCTGACATCTGAGACAAGCTATAGCTGATGACATCTGATCAGGGAAATAACGAGTAATTGAATGTGACCCTGCTGTGAACTGTCTAGGTGCAACAATTATTTGGAAGTTTGCAATACTATAATGAATTCTTTAGATCCTCAAACAAATTTTATTACTGTACTTCCAGCTGAGCTGCTTTGTTCCAATCAACATCTGGTACCAATTATTGGAATTCTGCAAAATACTAGCAAAATTCTTACTGTTTTCGTCAAAATTAATGATGTTCCCTGATGGCAGTTGTCTATATATTTCAGTCACCACAACTATCTGTAACAGATGCAATAGTTTTTCAAAAATGTGAGTTTGAGGTTACCAGTGTCTTTTAATATATAATTGGATTTGATTGAATACCATTCCTTCAAATCAATTGACTGCATAATGCATATTGAACAGCTTATTGAAAAATTGTATTGATTCATCTGCAATTTTCATTGCCAAATGTGCCATGCATCCCCAGAGTGCTCATCTGTCCATTTCCAAATATTGGACGATTTTACAGTTTTTCTATGTCCAACTTTCACCATTGCTACAAAATCAGACTAATGATAGCACTCTTTTAATTCAGTTTCAATATTTATTGCCCTCTTCTACCATTTCTTTCAGCTGTTTTCATCTGTCCTTGAGTTCAGGTTTTATTTTTGCCATATTTGCTTGTATTTTGTTTTGCAGTGGTCATTGCAGAACTGTGATTTTGGCTATCAAGTTGCCATATATTCAGTCCAGTACTCTTGTATTCCAGTCCCTTACCTTTTCTTGCATCATCATAAATTTCTTTCTCATATTTGTTTCATTCTGAACCAAATCTTTTCCTTCTCTTATGAATCCAGTGATTCTTTGAGTGAATTCCCCCAAGGTCGTTGCTCCGATGGTGATATGCATATTTAGGAGACCTACTTGATTCTTGATTTGGGAGAGGAGTACGTCCAATATCTGTTCTATTGTATTTTTCAATGAATTTGCCATTTCCTGGGCTTGTGATAGGTCCAGGGTGGTGAAATTTACCTGTATTGGTCTCATCCTCACTACTTGGCTGATACTGGAGAGCTCTATAGTATGTGTGATATATTATTACACTGCTATTAATTCTTGAAGTGTTTGAGAGGTAATTGATCTAGGTAGTTTTGATATTAAATTTGAAAGGTTTTAGTGAATGGAATATATCCTTGCAATTGTCAGAGATTTGTTTCTATACTCCATTGATTCTGAAATATATTCAACAATTGCTGGCAAAGGGCAAATCTTATCAGATACAATATTTGGGATTGTATTAGATACAGTATCTCAGGGCAGATGATTTATGATCTTGCTGGTAATAGATAAATTCTATTCATCAGAGATTGAAGGGCATTTGTTGGTTTTGAATAACTTCAATATTTGCTTGGATATCTATTGGTACAAAATTGATTTTGGTCAGGAAAATGTTCTTAGCAAATATGAAACTGAATGTCAAAGATATCCAGATTCGTGGGGCTATAGAGGTTGCACAGGCCAACTATTCAACTATCTCACCAGAAACTGTATGCAATCAATCGATTTTTCCAAATGCCAAGAAATCAAAATTCAGTATAATGAATATAGCTAGTGTTAGCAAGAGTTCCAAATTACCTGGCTGCAGTTCAGGTTGAAACCGCAACCAAGAACCCCAGTCCAATTCTCACACTGCCAATAAACCTAGCCGCTCAATCACAAGTGGTTCCAAACTGGAACTGAACCCAAACCTGCTGGGTTTTGGAAGGTTTTACCTGAAGCAGAGCCTGATTTTGCATCAGCCCCAAAAATGCCATATTTTCGGCTCCAATTAAGTATTTGAGTTCTGATTGAATCACAACATGTTATATAAGTAGATTATGCAGTTTTTGACGCTCTTTCACCTGCTGCTCTCCAATTTGTGTTACACTCAGTATCAGTTGAGTTGCTGGGAAGTGAAGCCCTATATGGGGCCACAATCAACTGTTTTTCGCAGCGACTCCATGAATAATAATCGTATCGCAAATCGAAGAGCGGGAGGTGAAAGAGTATCAAATGTGCATAATCTACGTATATAACATGTCGCTATCTAATGAGAACTCAAATACTCAATTAGGGCAATATTTTTACAGATAGAACCAGTTAAAACCTAGTGGGTTCAGTTTGGTTCCGAGTTTGGAAATGGAAAATTTTTATCATTCTGCTTTAGTATGGTTCCAAACCCAGGACTGAACCAAACCCATAATTTGGGACCGTTGCTAATACTAAATATTGACGGGTAGATAATCAAAATCACAACTGCTCTGGTGGGAATAGTGATATATAAACTTGATTCAAGAATATAACTGGTAGAATCAATTTTAGATTTTTTCTCCTTTCAAGGGTTCATGGCTTTGATTTCAAGGGTTCAAATTTCAGATGTTGAAGGTTTAGGGCTCGGGGTTGTAGGGTTTATGAAAACTGCAAGCCAGAATACTTTGAAGAGTCAAAATAGCCTGTGGTTACAGAACAAGAACTATATACGAGAAGTTTGGTCCAGAATCACCAAGTGTGCAAGAAGAGGAACCTAAAGAAAGTTGATTGTTTTGTAGACAAGTGAAGAAGTAAAGAAATGAACTTATACTCTATTAAACACCTGGATTATATAGTGATTTTGTCCATAATCTCCTCATTCCAAAATACCTTCACACTGCTGCTAACTTTGGATAGTACATTTGCATGATTTCTGCATTGTTGGTGAAACTGTTACATCTAGCATGTTTGCAGCAAGGTCAGGAACAATCACCCACTATTTTCCGGATTGGATGTTATCAGCTATGATTTCTCCAGGATGCTAGATCCAATCATTTCAAATGGCCAGCAAATAAACATTCATATGATGAATCCGCATCGATGGCTAGTTGATGGCTGCGGTCGCTTCTGCTCCGAATTTACCACAACACACAGACAGCCAACAAACTGCTGAATGGTATCAGCCGGCAAGTTGACAGCTCACCGATGACAATCGGACAGCTGGCAAAACAACTGAATGGGACCAGCCAAAACACTGACGACTGCCAGAGGCCCAGGAATATGTGCCAAATCTGTACAGCAAAGCTGCTCTGTATCGAAAGAGGCCGATTTGTCCACAGGTTATCACATTGACTGGATACTACCGGTCCAAAGGCACAAACATGCGAGTTGATATCATACAGGACTCCGATGGTCCGATTACGATTCAATGATGATCAATACAATAGTGAATTGAGTGATGCAGGCCACAGTAGTTGCAAAAGAATGGAAATTGATTCAATGGTGGTTATGTGACTTGAGCTCTAGAGAAATGCATAGATAGAAGTGATTGTTAGAAAGTGAAGAAAGAGGTATAAAGACCTCTGAGTTCTTCAAGAATAGATAGATATCAATCTTCTCAGTAAGAAGAAGAGGCCTGAATAATATATACATTGCAAACCTATTATTTTTGTACTGAATCTTTTAGTGATTTCGCATCCCGAGTGAGCCTCCTAAACTACCTTCCAGGCAGTCCTGAATGAAGCATGGATACTACTTTGACCGGGTAAACCTGAAGCGAAGCTCCTGTTATTACATTATATTGTTCGCAAAGCAATACTTCTTAGGAAGGTATTCTTTTTACCCAGTTTGATACATATCAAGTGGTCTTGATGCTGTTCTATATCAGAGAACACCTTTTCGTTATCAATCGAATCGGTTCCCTCTGTTTTTATACCAATTAGCTTGACAAATATCTTTTTCAACCTGCAAGAAGACCTTGACACCTTCTTTGAAGCCCAGGAACCAGAACATTCATTCTGGGCATACCTTCACCACGAAGGGCACCACATTTCCATCCTCTATCTGCATACAGAAATGAACTTCTCAGTCGTTCCACCCATTTGGAAGACTCCATATGCCCCGAAGATTCTATTTGAAACTGGGGTAGTTGGTCCAGTTTTGAGAGATCCGTTAACATCTTCGGACATACAAAAGAAGATTATCTCTACTATTGAAACAGTCAAGATTTTATCGAGCTTAAGCAATCTGCAAAACCCATTAGGCAAAAAAAGGAAACAGCACAAGACTTTGCCATTCAATAATGCCAAATTGTCAACAGGGGCTTCACAGCCTGCAATATCAAGGAATAGAAGTTACACTGCAGACTAGGAGCCATCAAAACAGCTTCAGTGCGAGGCTAATGGTTGGTTTCTTATTTCTCACTGAGCCAAATCTCTGGCTGGGCTTTGTGTGCATATGTTATAGTGATTGGAAATGAATCTGACACCCACATGGCAGAAGCCTACGCAGTGGTCGGAAGAGAGAACGCGTCGATTCTATCCTACGATAACTAATACAAGGGAATTAAATTTTCAAATCCCAATGACACTCCTTGAGTTGACCCAGGCATACACAGGGCTAGTTGCCATGCAGAACGAGATATATGATGCTGGTTACCTGAAAGTAGAAATGATGGAATGGGCATAGTTTGAAAAACATTCCGATATCATTATCCAATCTCAAAGTCTTTGCGCCTAACATCTATGCAGTACTTGCTGTGATAAAAGTACAGTCCATCAAAGCCTAGTCCATGGAAACCAACGATGGCCTACAAGCGACCCGTGGCAAGAAAATCCTGCAGTCAGGAGAGGCTTGGAATACTGTCTCTGATTTAACCGAAAAGCAGAAAGAACTGGCTGCACAATGGAAAACCAAGAAAAACTTTGAAAGGAAGTTTTGGGAATGCACCAGAGCTCTGCAAATCCATCTCAGAGATGAACAGATGAAACGATCGGTACAATCCTGGACTAAATCAGATATTGAACCCAAGGAAGGAGACACGAAACCAGATGCAAATGGATTCCGCATTCGGTACACCGTTAAGGAGGATGGGAAATGTGGATGAGGGATGTGATGAATCTTTTACCCACGGGCAATGGAGACGGTGAAGGAGATATTGGAGGAGACCCACATGCTGGTTGCTCCGAGTCTTCTAGCTCCAGCTTGGGTTGCGCTAGCTTCTCATATTCCCATGCCGGAGATGACCTTCCCCACTACCACCACCAGCAGGAATGATTCCTCAACATGGAGGAAGAAAAAGTATGCCTCCAAAAGATGAAAGACTTGCAGTACAAGCGAGACATTCAGGATTACATTGTAGAGATGGAGGCTCTGAACCACCAGGTCTGCATGTCTGGAATTGCACAGTGAGAAGCTCTGTATAGCAGCCTCAACGAAGACATTAAAGATTGACCATTCTTTTTGCAGCTTATACCAAACGATGGTGCACAATACACACTGCTGCTTGGCCACGTCAGACACAGAATTGCAAGAGAAGAAGAAAATACCATCATGATAATCACAAACCAAAAGGTAGGAAAAATAATGAAATGATGCATGATGATGATGGTGACATGGGGAATCAAGGATAGAAGAACATTGAGAAAGATTCAGATACCAAGAAACCTCGAACGAAGAAGAAATATCCTAAGCCTGTCAATACGGACAAGGGAGTAGCCCTAAAAAGGCATTCCAGATTCTTGGGTGGAAACTAGAGCACAGTGTAACGAGTGTAAGCGCTGCAGTCCCAAAGAACATCAATGTGTATTCTTCACCTCTTCTTCAACGATTAAGCCAAACATTCCGGCAAATTGAAAACCAACAACAGTCTCTAGTTTCTGAGTACACTATGAGGTTGGGTCTGATAGTATGGAAATTGATGATTGAAACAAGTTTCTTTTGTCTTTTCTTTGAGTCTATTGGTATAGGCATTAAGGCTAAGGATTGCTGATATTCCCATACTCCATAAGGTACAAACACCTCTGGCATTGGTGTATATGAGTGCAGAAATTCATATTTGTATTGGGACAAAGAATTGTGGTCATTCCTATGTTCTTTGAAATACAGAAATCTCCAGTTTTGAATATGGATACAGATATTCATATTTCTCGGGATTTAAATGGATATGAACATCTATGTTTCTTTTGGACGTACCAATGCGGTCATTGATAGTGAATATTGGTTTTCATTATTGAATATACTTTTGTTTCTGCTGTTGAAAAAAGGGTGCCTGAGGTTGAGTTCAATACTCGAAATATGCTGGTCATATAACATCCAAGCGTTACAAGTGGCAAGTAATTACCATCGAACTTGATAATACGCATTTGAACCTCATTTCCAAACCACCACGCATTGTGACCAGAGCTGTGTTGATAGGTAGTTTATTATGGTTATGAATGGAAAAAATCAAAAACGCAAGGCTGTGGCCAGTGCACCTCAGCCTGTTCCTAAGAAATACAAGCAATTATCACCTGAACCTAAGACAGGTTCAAGACCCACAATAGATATGTTTGCAAGCTTTCGCGGCAGGAGGAACGCTCTTATAAGGGATTTCTTGGACATGGAGTGTGATGCACCTATGATGTCGAAGCAGTGGGCTGATTCACATGGTGTTCCATTAGTGACTAGAACAGAACCAAGATAGTTGAAAACATTAATAGAGAAAGAGTAGATAGAGCAGGTTGGCAATACACCTTTCCCGTTACTCTGCGGTATAAATCCCATTATGCCACGGACACTTTTGAAGTTGTTCCACTGGAGAATTTGTGTGAAATCATGTTACCTTACTGGTAGATCGTCAAGCATAGAACATTCATTGGAGTAACTGAAGAAAATCATAAGCTGTCATTTGCGTCGAAACACAGCCATCAATATTGCACAAAGGAAGTGGTATCTTCGTTACCAATCAAATACGACAATTCCATATTGAAGTTCAGTACCGATCCCCAATGATTGGGGATGATTGGTTCAATGTATGTCAATGTGGCACACATGATTGAGATCAATTGGGTAGAGCAAATTCCATGGCAATATAGAGACTTTGAAACATTATACAATAGAGAAACTGCCTATGCTCTTCCACCTCATTGATACTACAATCATACAATTGACTCCAATGATGTAGAATGACCTCCATGGGGTTCCATCTACACTCTCTCAGAACAGTAGCTTTCGGTTCTTAAAGAATATCTGAAGTAAATACTCATTTCTGGATAGATTGGTCCAAGCAAGTCACCTATGGGTGCACCCATACTCTTCATATCAAAGCCACTTGGACGAGGATTTGATTGTATGTGGATTACCGAGATCACAATCATGTGACAATTATGAACAGATATCGATTGCCACTTCGAAATGAACTTAGAAACACAGTCGCGGGATCAAAGATTTTGTCAAGGGTCCAAGACTCGGTATCGAGGGTTCAGGGCTTGAAGTTCTAGGGGTTATAAAAACCGGAAGCCAGGTGGTCAAGGAATCTAGGAGTAGCCTGTAGCTACGAAACGAGGACTGTACGCAAGAGGCTCAATCCAGAATCACTGAGTGTGAAAGAAGTGTAAGCCGAAGCTAATTGATTGTTTTATAGACGAGAGAACAAGTAAAGAAAGAAACATATCCTCCGCCAAATGCCTGGTTTATATACAGTAATTCACAGGTTACATAATACCTCCGAACTGCTGCTATCTTTGTACATCGCTTTGAACGATTCTGTCATTTCCCGTTCGAAACCTGATGTCAATCTAATCGTGCTTTAGTCACCGTTCGAAACCTGATTATATGCTTGACGTGCTTGAGCCTCCATTCGAAACCTGATTTCATTCTCGTCGTGCTTTAGCCTCTGTTTGAAACCTGATTTCATTCTCGTCATGCTTTAGCCTCTGACTGAAACCTGATTTCATTCTCGTCATGCTTATTCTTTTATATTAATCACCGATCATCACTGCACCATCGATCGTGACTCAGTACGACTTTGACAGTAGCTCCCCCTCTCCAACGCCGAGTACCTACAAGGTTCACGACATAAGCTTGCCAGGTAATTCGGCATGGAACTCGTCAATAGCTTTAAGCCCGTCGACGTTGATTGCAGGTTCCCAACTGCATTCGTCATAGCCCTTCCATTTCACCAAATATTGTAACTGCCTTCGAAACAGCCTGGAATCATCTATCCCTTCGACCTCGTACTTCTCTTCTCCATCTATTATTGCTGGCGGTGGTGGTTCTTGCTATTGATACCAGAGAGGGTCTTGAGCGGCTTTCTCCAACCGAGATATCGGTTAGATATCGTGGATGTGTACCTGGTTGGGTAATTTGATTTGATAGGCCCAGGGACTGATGACTTCGGTAACACTGTATAGCCCAATGCGTTTCCAATCGAGTTTCTTGCTTGGTCGGATTGTTGATATATTTTGTGCGCCCAGCCAAACTTTATCGCCGGCTTCCAGCGATGTGGCGACCCTTCAGGACTTGTTGGCTCGTTCGGACTGTATGGCTTGGGCCCTGTTCACCTCATCTCTGAGTTCGCTCAAAAGTTGTTCCAATCGTTGGGCCATCTGCTGGGCGTTGACTGCGCAAATATCATTAGGATCTTTGATTGGATGTTGGCCGAAAGTCATACCTGGATGAAAGCCGTAGTTGCCAAAGAACGTGGAGCAATTAGTGGTCTCCGAGGTATGATCGTTAGCAGCAAATTCTGCCAATGGTGACCACCAAACCCAATCGTCCTGCTGGTAATTAACAAAGTTCCGAGATACTGTTCCATTACTCCATTGACTCTTTCAGTTTGGCCGTCAGTCTGGGGATGAAATGCGGTTGACAATCATCGTTCGATTCCGTATCTTTCGCAGACGTATTTCCAGAATTCCGAAGCGAATATTAGTCCTCGATCGGACACTATTGTTTCGGCCAGTCGGTGCAGTCAGAACACTTCTTTGACGTATATTTGTCCTAGCGTCTTTCCATCTACTTGATCTGTAGAAGGTACTAATTGTTGCATCTTCGTTATGCGATCGACCACTACCCATACTGCATTGAACCCTTCGCTTTCTGGCAGTCCAACCATGAAGTCGATAGTCAAGTCCCCCCATGGTTGCTCTGGTATTTCTAACGGTCGTAACAAGCCCTAAGGTGTTCCGTTGGTGGTCTTGCTCTGTTGGCAGGTATGGCAGTTGTGTACATAGCAATCCACGTCCTTCCTCATCTGATTCCAGAAGGGACTTCGGCATAGTAAGTCATAAGATTTCGCTTGTCCTGGATGTCCCCCGACCAGAGACTCATGGCATTCTTGGATCCACTTGAGCTTATCCTTGTGCGTCGGTTGGATTTGTATTTAAGAAACTTCCAGCGACTGAGCGATATGCATACATAGCCCTTCGCTACTGTCGTACGGGCAGTGCTGACATACATTGTTTATCCAGTTCCATAACTCTTCGGAGCTCAATGAGTCGCTATCCAGGTTGACTGTTTCTGTGCATGCCACGATTAACCCTGTGTGTACACTCTCATCAAGGTTTTCCGTTTTTAGCACCATTTGCTGGGTTTTTTCTGCCCCCCCCTTCAAAGGAATGTTACCTGGCATTCTTGTAGGTGCATCAGGTTTTTGACTGTGTTTTCCTGGCCGGTATACTATCTCGAATTTAAACCTCGACAGAAATTCAGACCATCTGGTCTGCCATCATTTTAACAGTTTCGATGTCATGAAGTACTTCAGGTCATTGTGATCGGAAAGAATCATAATCGGATGTGTTGAACCTTCACAATAAATTCTCCATTGCTCCAGGCTTTTGACCAGCGCGCCTATTTCTTGGTCGTAGATTTCGTAAATTTCTTCGGCGGATGAATGTTTCTTGGAGAAGCAGGCCAATGGGTGTAGTACACCTTGATCGTCGTACTGAGAGAGAACTCACGCGGATACGTACCTTGAGGTATCGGTTTCGAGGACTATCTCCTTTTCATAATTGAAATGAGCTAACAGTGGTGCCGTCGTAAAGGCCCTTTTGAGTTCTGTGAACACCGTTTTTTGATCAGGTCCCCAGCAGAAAGATACTAGCATCTGTGTGAGTTTTGTTAGTGGTTGCACTACCTTGCTATAATTCTGTATGAACCGTCGATAAGAATTGGCAAAGCCTAAGAAGGATTGGACTTCTTTAAGTTTCTCTGGTGCTTCCCAGTTTTCAACCGCTTGGACTTTCTCCGGGTCCATTCTGATTCCGTTTACTCCGACGATTAATCCTAGGTATTTGACTTCTTCCTTAGGAAACTCACACTGCTCTGCTGTTAGGTAGAGGCCGGGTTCCATGAGTGATGTCATTACCGCTCTAACATGGTCTTTATGTTCTTCTAAAGTATCGCTGTACGTGAGGATGTCATCCAAAAAGGCCATGCACAATCTGTCCAAAAGGGAATGTAGCGTAACAATGATAAATCCTTGAAACGATGGTGGCACGTGAGGAACAACCACACCAGCAAAACCGTTTTTTGAAAATAAGTCAACAACCAGCACAGCTATCGCCAAGTGGACACTTGCAATCAATTTCTAACCCCCAATTACACCCCCTACGATAGGGCATCTCTCTTCCAGGACCTCTATTGTTGCTGGGTGGAAAACTGGGCCTCTTACCCCTCTTTTCCCCCCACTGCAGTCCCCTGCAAAAGGGCCCCACCGATCATCTACACAACCAATTCTTATCCGATCGACTATAAACTTTGGGAGCGTTGAAAGCACATACAGACGAGACTCAGGTTCTCATTTCAGAACAAAAGCTTAACATTTGCATTAGTTACACAAAATCTTCGAAAAGTCGCTTTTTTGCTCCTACCCCCCCTCTATCTCAGTGAATCAACTCCAAATGAAAAACGGACAACGGCAATCGATTTGGCGGCCCAAGAAGCCTTAGAACGAACCACCTACACCTGCCTACAATCCCCAGACTGCCTGGGCCAAAAATCCTCGAAGTCAAAAACACGATATCGAATTCCATCGTTATTCCACGAATCTTCATCTGTTTTAAACGCCCTTGACAACACTGCTTGCACACACACACAGGTCTACCCTGCCGAAAGCAGAACTCAATCGGACAAAAATTGACTTCACAAGGTTGATTTTCATATTTTCGCATTTTTCCCACCCCTCCTTTTGAAACATATTGGCCACCGGGGCCCAGAAGACCTACCAGGGTGTAGGTGACAACATCCGGCTACTTTGCCGCCATTGACCCCCTGAATCTTTGGTGGATCCTCCAGAGTTACGTTGAACTTCCTTTCTTGCAGTGGTTTTACAGCCCCATCACATAGCAGGCCTTATAGAGGTCTTCTTGTCGCTACAGGGTCTCTGTATCTGCTGTGAGGAGGTAAAAGGCTCTAGTACAAGGCTACAACACCTTGCTAGGACAAAAGAGGTGAAGCTCTAACCCCCTCAGGGAATAGGTGGTACCGAGGCCACTATATCAACATTGAAACGTCGGATTTATTACATTCAAAAATACTCAGAAAATTTTTATATCTTTAACATATTTAGTACCCAGCAAACCCTTACAAGTCCTAAATGTCTGCCCCTATACCACCACCTCCTCCACCTGGCACTACCAGTACTTATGGAATGCACCTTTACCCAAACCCAGTTCAGACCCTTTTCCGCAATTGATGCCCCAGCTATATCACATACTACCCTTACGGGCCACATATGCAAACGAGGAAGGAAAGGCAAGCAGGGAAGTTCTGCCGACTGCCAGCTACCTCACCATACCCACCACTGAATGCCCCTCGTACACGTTCAAGCACCCACATGGCCATTGGCAATGTCCATCCCAGGACACCCTCTGAACAACTACAACCATCTTCCCCACCTCAACAACCAACCAACCAAGGCCATCTTGGAAACCCTGATGATGCAGATCTAGAACTTGAAGATGCCCCAGAGGATACCGAGGCCAATGACAAATGTTCTGACGATGATGACGATTCTGAAGATGAAGACTTTCAGGACCCATCCACCAACCTGCTGAATCCAAATGACGAGGATGAAGATAGGATTCATCAGGTATTCAAAGCCATCTTGAACCACTCCACAAGGATATTCTCAAAATCAACAAACTCTCACCACCCAAAACCGAAAACTGGCAACCCGTTAGCCTCAATGGAAACCAAACACGAAATTGCCCTCAATACCATTGCAACCCTTGGACAATGAGTTGATACCTTGTACAAATCCAAGCTTCAAAGAAAGATGCACCACCAGCACCACCAGACCTACTAACTCCAGCCGTCCCGGAAGGGACTTCCCCCAAACCCACACTCTGGTCAGCAATTGCATCTGCATGCACAAAGAAAGACCACCAAAGATAAGAATGGGCGTACTCTCAATCCCCGTCCTCTCACCAAAAAACAACGCACACTAGTGATTGCCGACACAGTGATCAACCAGTTACTGCCGATCTTACAAAACTGAAGCTCGCCATCAACGCCACCCTCCGACGCTGCATGCAGACCCTTTGGCCAATATTGGACATGTTTCTGCCAACTATAAGCACAATCTTGTCCTCCTCACAGCAGATGCCTGCCCTGTGGAATTGGTACTGGCCCACAAGGCTGCTATTGAAGAAACAGTTCGTTCAGTCGACACAACCGCACAAAATCTCAAAAAGCAAGAAACCTGGATCTGAATAATGGTTTACTCCATGACATTACAATGTTTCCTGAATGTGAAACAGGAATGAAATTATTGAAAGAAGATATTGAGATGAACAATAATCATATCAGCTTACCACTCTACCACGATCTCTTACGAAGCCAGAAACATGACCACACAAAAAGGCAACCACCATGGTTATCGCAGTCCGTACTGAACATGAAGCAAACTTATTCAAGACCATGGAGTACAAGTAGATGGCAGGATCCGCAAAGCCGACCAATATGTGGCATCCTGACCAACCGACCAATGTACTAACTGCCAACAATATGGCCATTCCTACCTACGATGCAAACAATCAGCTATCTGCAATATATGTGCAGAACCTCACCCACCACCTCCCACTCATGCGGATCATGTCCCAGCATAGGCACACAGTGTGTCCACGATGTTATCCAATGCATCAATTGCAAGGGTAATCACCGGCCAACGATTCTAAATGCCCAACAATTACTGCCCTACATGCTGAGGCACGAGCCAAGTGCATAAAAGACCACCCGACTATCACCCATGCCTAAACAACCTTCCTATTCATCTACCTAAATTCGAATCATACAACACAACTGCAACCGTTCCTCCTTAGTCATCAATACCCTTCTTGACTTGGCAGTTGGAACAGCCGACTTTTTTACTCCAAGAACCTGGATTCAACCCAGACAACACATTCATTACAATACACCCTGGATTTGAGCTACTGATACCACATAAAACTTAAGAAAACACAATAGGACAATTGCCTATGTGGCCAAAAACAATCCTTATATCAAATGCTCACCACGTACTGACATCAGCCAGGATCCTGATATTCAAGTCCTTGAAATATCAACCCCAGCAATAGCACCAATCACAGTCTTCAATATTTACAATGAACACAAAGGCATATCAATCTCTACATCATTCCAAGAAGCTTCACCAAAATCCCATTGCCTGAACAATGCATTATTGCTGGTGACATGAATGCCCATCATACATGGTGGAATTCACAAATCAAAACACCCAAACGTGCCGATGAACTTGTTCATATCATGGAAACCAATAACTTTTCCCTCCTCAATGAACCTGACAGCCGTACATACTACTACCGAAATGGCAACGGAACCTCTATTATCGACCTGGCCTTTACATCCCAAGCTATCCATGACTCAGTTCAAATTGGGCAGTGGATGACAACGCATCAACCGGTTCAGACCATGCAACAATACGTTTTGATATCTTGGCACAATCTGAACTTGTTACCACAGACTCCAACACAATAAGATACAACTGGAATAAGACAGATTGGGATTTATTGTCGAAAACTCTCAATTCACTCTCCCTTGCCTCACGAATGGTCTGGCAATACCTCCATGAACAACCAACCAAATTAAACCTTGACAAATTAGCCGAATTGCTCCGAGATATGATTCTTGATGCGGTCAAGGAATCTATCCCAGTTCTCCAGCTTACAAAACATTCAAAACGCTGGTGGACCCCCCAACTCAGAATATCCCGAACACAGATGAACCGTGCCCAGAAGCAGTGGAAGAAAACCCACTTGAATCTGATCATATCAAATTCAAAGCTGTTCGTAACCATTATTTCCGGCATATCCGCACCTTCAAGACACAATGTGGATTGAATTTTTAACAAATGCACAAGGCACTGAGATCTTCACAGCCCTCCGTTACACCAAACCCTGGAAAACCCAGCTAACACCACCCCTATCATTCTCCAACACAACAGCAGTGACATTTGAAGAAAAGGCAGTACTGTTCCGTTCCACCATGTTCCCACCCCCACCAGTAGCACCTTCCCCAACTGATATCACCAATCGACCAACCCTGCCATGGGTTACATTTACCCCTACAGAAATCATACATGCAATTTTTATCTCTGCACCACGTTAAGCCCCCGGACCTGATGGGCTTCCCTTTCACTGTCTCCGGCAAGCATACCTAGCAGCCACTGAACAATTCAACAGTCTTTTTGCAATACTTGGCACCACAGGATATCACCCCACCGGTTGGCGACAAGCAACGACTGTGATTATACCCAAACCATGAAAACCTGATTATTCAACACCTAATGTCAGGGTTTCACCGCTCGGAGTTCTAGGGGTTATAAAAACCAAACGAGAGGATACAGTAATCGCGGGTACTGCGTAACAAACTAGAGACTCGATATCCGGAATCACAGAAGTGAACAGAGGTTGGTGCCGAAGCTATTGATTGTTTTGTAGACTAGAGAACGAGTGAAGAACAAACATATCCTCCGCATATCCAGCATCGTTATATACAGTTAACGCGACCGTCGTCACCTTTGCTCACTCGTTCCGAAATACATCCTAACTCCACCCAACTATGTACGCAACCATTTCAGTCCGTGGCCTACGCCGTAACCATCACGCCATATTTATAACGCAACAAACGAAACCTGATTCCCTTCGTATTCCTGTATCCCAATCATCGATCCATATTCCTCCCTCGATCCTCACTCTACACAACCGTGACACCTAAGGCCTACCGACCTGTTGTTCTTCTCAATTGCCTTGGGAAGATTCTCGAAAAGTTGATGGCAAACTGAATTGCATACATGGCTGAAAAATACAACCTGCTACACAAAGATCAAATAGGAGGACGAAGAAAATGCTCTGCTATAGATGCTGAAATGGCACTTACACATGAAATTGAACAAGGAAAACATGCAAAGGAAATCACCACTGCCCTCTTCATGGATGTGAGTGGCGCATTTGACAATGTATCCAAAGACCATCTCCTCCAAACTCCATGACAACTGGGCTACCCGACCGCACTTCAATTATGGGTCGACCACTTCCTATCCGACCGTACAACCGCACTGGCATTTCATGGACATAAGGAAGACCTCAGCCCCGTCCGGACAGGAATCCCTCAGGGATTGCCTGCATCCCCAATTCTTTTTCTCCTCTATCTCAGTCCTCTCTTCTATGAACTCACAACCCATTACCCCAGCTCCTGCACTCCAAGCTACATTGATGATGTTGCAATTGTTGTTCGAAGCAAATCATAAGCCAATAATGCAAGATGCCTCGAGGCGGCTGCGCGGACAGCTTTCAAATCGGCAGAAAACAGTACGGTATGATTTGATGACTCAAAGTCAGAACTGATGCATTTCCACAATAAATGAAACGGTGATACCTCCGATGACAAAAAGATCACCCTACCCAATGGCACTACCATTTCCCCTGGCACAAAAGGCATTGGCCCAGATGTGGTAAGGTGGATTGGTATTTGGTTTGACAGAAAAATCAACTTCAAACACCATGTCATGCTGAAGGCCGCAAGCGGCAAAAGAGCCCTTGGAGCCCTCAAAACACTAGCCAATACAGAATCAGGACTAACCGCCAGTGCAGTCCGCCAACTATACAATTCATGTGTTGTACCTGTTTGCGACTTCGGAGCCGAAGTCTGGTGGATGGGCCAAGCAATATATCAATAGAAATTTGAAACAGTTCAAAATATGGCACTTTGGTGCATCCTTGGAGCCTTCCGCACATCCCCAACAATAGTGCTACACAATGAAGCAGCCCTGCCACCAGTAGCTGTTTGTCTTAATCACATGCAAAGAAAATATGCAATTCGAATACTTACGTTTCCCGAAATGCATCCAATCCGACAAAGTTGTCCATTGACTTTCCCTCCATTTCATGAAACCCCACAGTTTAGTAACACAACCGGACCCTGGATTTCATGGGACAGTATGCAACAAAATTACCGCAAATTTGAAACACGTCTTATTCAAACCTTATCAATGCTCAGTCCATGGATTTCCAACAGCTTGGAGATTGAAACCTATTCAACCACAGCCTGTCCACCATGGATTGAAAGTAGAGTCAAAACACAAATTAATCCTCGTTCAAAGACAGAGAAAGCCAAAGCCCACGAAGCCCAGTATGCAATGTTTAAAAATGACCGCAATATTGTTTGTTATTCAGATGGATCTATGTTGAACGAAAACATTGGCGCGGGAACAGTAGTTGAAATAACAGGAGAAGATGTCATTGAAGCAACATCTCCAATGGGCCATCAACAGGAAGTTTATGATGCTGAATTACTTGGTATTCTTAAAGCTGCACAGAAATGCTTTCAGATCTGTCAACGTAAAAACCTCACCAAAAGACATATATGGATTTTCACAGACTATCAAGCTGCCATACGACGTCTCAATACTCTCAAATCCGCCCCTGGACAGTCCACTTCCCTGGCATTCTCCAACATTGCCAATACCCTCCATGCACTCAAAACTACTATCACAGTACAATGGGTTCCTGGCCATACAGATGTACCAGGAAATGAACTTGCCAATAAGTTGGCAAAAAAGTCCACTGTGGAAAAACCACCTACCTACTATAAGACCTCATTATCGTTCCTCAAGAGGGTAACCCGAGCAGCAAAAATGCAGGAATGGGGGGATTGGTGGATGGGACATCTCGCGAAAGGAAAGAACTATATTGGAACATTCTGTACCAAACCAGATAATATTTTCAGAACTGGCAACCACCAGTTTGCATCTACTGTCACCCAACTACAAACTGGACATGGATACTTCTGCAGTTACCTATACAAAATACCAACCAATGCTGTTGACTCCCCTCACTGCCCATGTCACTATGGAGGTCCCCAATCACCAAAACATCTTGTACTAAGATGCCCTTGATACCCACGTGAAAGACAAACCATGCGGCAAGAGATTGGAGTTGTACACCCTCGATATCTCTGGAAGCATCTTCTTTATACTGACAAAGCAATGCAATCTTGGAAATATTTTCTGCACGACACACATATAGCTACTCGAAGATGGTACCTGGGCCAATTCCGTAATGATGAACACCTTGGGCAGGGTACCATCCGAATTGCAGGCCAGGGAACTGTCAACGATATGGTGGAGGAACATCAGAGTGGGAGTGGAGGGGATGATGTGGAGGATGATGATGAAAAGGAAGGAGAAGCAGAGAGTTGAGAGGAGGATGAAAATTGAATGGGGAAGGGAGGTGGAGGGTAAACTCCAGGGGGAGAACCCGCATGATATGCAGGACCAAGCCGAATGAGACTGTCAGATATTATTTTATTGTATGAAGCGTGTTACAAACCGCTATGATTTATTTGAAATTTCTTTGTAACTGGAGCAGGGGTGATAGGGGACTGCGGAGCGGTGCTACCTAGCCAGGGGTTTTTTGTTTTCCTTTGTTTGGTTTCATTTGTTGTTCTTGTTCTTGGTTATTTGTTTGTACCTCACCGGCCATAGCCTGCGGGCTGCATGCTGTATGATGAATAAATAAATAAATAAATAAATAAATAAACAATCGGATCTTGCATGATCTCATTCATAATATCCAGTGTTAGCACTGGTTCCAGGTCACCTGGCTGTGGTCCGGGTTGGAACGAAATCTGAGGACCCCAGTCTAGTTTTGCAACCACCAAGAAACCAAACCACCCATTAATAAGTGGTTCCAAACCTGGGCCAGAGCCCCCAGTCCGGTTCTGGAACTTTCAACAATCTGAACTGCCCAATCACGAGCGGTTCCACCCTGGAGCTGAAACGAAACTCCTAGGGTTCTGGCAGGTTTCCCCTGTAGCAGAGTCTCATTGTTCCGTAGCCCTAATAATACCGTAATATCTGCTCCAATTAAGTATTTGTGTTTGGATTTGAGTACAATATGTAATATATGTAGATTATGCTGTTTTCGAGGGTTTTTTACATGACACCCACCGATTTAGGATATGATTAGTATTTGTTGAGTTGCTGTGAAATGAAGCCAATTATACGGCCAAAAGTGACTGTTTTTTGCGGCAACTCAATGAATACTGATCATATTATAACACAGAAAGCGGGAGCTGAAAGACAATCAAAAACTGGGTAATCTACATATATAATGTATTGCAATCCAATCAGAACTTCAATAGTCAATTGCAGCAATAGTTTTAGAGAAAAAACCCGCCAAAACCAGGCAGGTTCGGTTTGGTTCTGGGTATGGAACTGGAAATTGGAGCCATTTCGAATTGAGTATGGTTCCAGCACTGAACCATCCAGCTCAGTTCCAGGTGTGTAACTGCCGATCAGTGCCAGTTCAGATTTGATATCATTCCGGGACTGGAACAGAACCAAATACGTCTTCTGGGACCATTGCTAATACTCATTACATCTTCGAATGCAGCTGACATCTGGGCCAGTCAGAAATGCATTACTGGATGTTCATAATATTTATATCTCATTTGAAATACTGTTCTCTATTGATCACCAGATTCAATTGAAATAAGGATATATATTGCATTCAAATAAATCTTGGTGAAAATTGTTAATCCTGCAACCATGTTTTTAAATCTATTTATATGTGTCAATAATTATTGATTCATCATCATCAACCAATTATGACCCCTAAAATTTTTGCACAAATATATGGCTCTTTAGTGTGGCTTTGGAATGAACAGATTTAGTATACCCAGGGATCGCTTGCATGGATACATTCTTCCAGAATCATATATTTCTTCAAGATTATCTATATCAACCAATAGTATCATGTCTGATATTATGCAGATGGAACTACACAGCAGTATCTCTCTATCTTTCTTGTTATTGATATGATCAAAGAATCTATGAGAAAGCAATATATAGATAGTGTTTCAATTTAATATTATTTGAAAGTCTCTGCACCGCCAAGGAATATGCTCTACCCAATTAATTACAATTTTGTATGCCATATTAACACAAATTACACCAATAACTCTAATCTACCAATGATCACTACCAAATTTCAAATACCATATTCATATAGATTAAACCAATAACTGTGTTCTACCAATAATCAGTACCAAATTTCAAAATGCAACCATTATATTTGATTGAGAATGAATATACCACTGCCTGTTTGCAGTATTGGAGGCAAAATTTAAATATCAGCAGAAGCTTATCATTATTGTTGATAAGTGCCCTGAGAGGTCAATACTTGGTAGTGCACAAGTCAGGTAACAAGATATCAAATATATTTTCCATGAAACCAATTTGAATGGTTTCTTTAGTATTATAAGATTTATGCTCCCAAGTGAAAAGCAAGATATATTGCCATTCCACTCTTTCTATTCATTTGCTGTAAATGTTTTGACGTATCCTTTATTGTATTTGAGTCACTAATAGAATACTAGTTCAATTCATATGCCGATTTGACATTATATGTCAAACATACTGAGTATCCAAACAACTCTTTTGTGGAATTTCATTTTATTTCATTGAATTGCATATATGCATACTGTGGATCTTGAACTAGGTTTAAATTTGAATAGTAATTGTATATTTGGTTTCTTGGGTAAATGCTTGGATGCACTAGCAACAGTTATATATTTTCAATTTTTTCAAGTGGAAACCATGGTGTACCGTCATTTGAAATAGAATCAATGGCAACAGAACATGGTTATTATTGATGCCTTGGTGAATTAGGTTTGAATAATTATAATCAAGTTCAATCACAAATATTTATTATGTATCACTCTTGAATGCTATATGACTGGCATATTTCCAGTACTGAACTTATCATTGGGCACCCTTTGTTGAACAGAAAGAAAGAAAGTTATTGAATATTGAAAATTTATAAATAATAACAATGACTGCATTCGAAAAAAACAACAACCAAAAAGAAACTCTGGTGTCTATACCAATATAATGCTAATGAAATATAAATATGTATACCCATTGCAAGAAAAACTGAATATGTTAATATCGCAAAACAACTTCTAGAAAAGACTGATATCCAACTCAATACCAAAATGACAAAAGACACTTGTTTCATCTGTCAATTGCCAAAATGTGTAAGTCAATCCTGAATAGCACTTGAGAGCAAAAGGTGGCTACTGGTTTTATGGTTTGGTCTGCTAGACTTCTGGGCTCAACTTTGCAAGAAGAAGTAGTTACTTCGAGCAGTGAGATTTCTATGTTAGGCTTGATATTCTTTTTCTTTGTGTGAAATAAGGCCTTGATGGTATTCTTACAGAATACCAATGGATGCTGCAAGGAACCTTAGTACTTGCACTTGTCACACTTGACTCATGCTTTCTGTAATGATTCTGGAATATCTCTCAAATCTTTATCACTGTTTGTATTGATTGAATTATGTTCCATCTTCTCCATTTGAAGTTGTTTGGGGTTAGAACATTGCTCAATGTTCTTCATTCCTTGATTCCACATCTTTGCCATTATTATTATTATGTTTCTTCTGATTATGTTATTTATTATAGGGCTTGTGATCATAATGAGGGTGCTGAATATTCTCTCACAGTTATCCATCATAAGTGGGGCCAACTTGTGTTAGTAGTTATTTGTAATATGCATCATCATATGGTGTAATTTTAAGCATGTATATTGGATTCGTGATATATTTATTGAGTCTACTGTATAGAGCCTCCTACCATGCGATCCCTGACAAGAAGATCTGATAGTTCAAATCCTCCATTTTTTACAATATACGCCTGGATATCTCCCTGTACTGCAAATATTTTGTATTCCAGAGGCATTTTTTTTCTTCCTTTGTAACAATCAATCTTTCCTTGATACTGCTGGTGAAGGCTGACTATATAACAATCCAGTAATACTTTCTAAGATGTTGTTCTGGGGTGGTGTACCAGGCCCAAGCTTGTGCTTAAAGAATAATTCCAATGAAGATAATCTTGTTATTGTTATCATCATAATTGTCCTTGAGGTATCTGTGATGGCAATCTACTGCTGTAATTCAATTCTAGTAGGAATCCATTTTGATCTCCTTTACACTGTAAGGGAAAATCAATTTCTCACTTCTTTGTTGGATTTAGCGTTCTGGGTGGCTTGGGGCAGTATTTAGAATAGCAGTGCAGCTGATTTACTATAGTCTATTCCACCTGGTGGTATAAGTAGTAGAAGAATATGGTTTCTACTATCAGATGAGTTGGAGCTATATAAGGTGAAGCTGGAAGACACAAGATTCACTGGAGGGTCTCCTGCAATATCTCCTGCAATGTTTCCATTACCATTCTGTTAAGGAGTCACAAACTCTTTAATTCAGATTCCAATACTATGACTGATAGTATATCAAAGAGAGTATCCTTGTCACTAGGTGTGATATATCATTCCGTTTGGTGTCAATACAGTTCTGGCCTGAGAGTATCGTGATCCCTTAATTCTTATATTTGAAAGCGTTATTCCAAGTCCCTTGAAAACTCTTTGAATTTTCACTCAAGAATATGAATCATTTTTCACTCAGCACCCTTCCCCTCCTGTTTTCTATTGTCTGCTATTTTCTTTTCTTTCTTTCTTATTTATTTTACCTCTATGGCTGATATGGTATATAATTTGAACATCCATTCACCATTATCTTTCCCTTTGATTTGAATAACCAACAACCCTTTGGATTGGAAATATATTTGGAGGGCAAGGTATTCTTGTGTGTATTGCATATTATCTAGAGGAGTTGCAAGGGTTTTACAGGTATTGCTGAAATATTGAATTTAGTCAATCAGAGCTGACTGCCACTCATTGTAAGCTTCAGTGGATTTGGCCTTCAATACAAAACCAACTGCTTGGTTGTTGGCCACAAATAATTGAGATTAGATAACTATATCAGTATGCTTCTCGAATTGCACCAATTCCATCTGTTCATCCCTGAGCCATGGGGCATTATATATTTCATTTTGCCCAATAATGAGGTCTTTGTAATCTTATGCCAACTCTAGAAGTTGTTGTTGAATTTCAAAATTATTATCTCATGCTTTGAAAATGAAGGTATGCATTCATCCAAGCTCCTCATTGATGGCATTGCAAAGATCAAAAATCCAGTCTGGAATATTTTCCTTTATGATTGACTGGTATTGCATCACTTGCGTATCTTTATTTCTTAACAGAATCAATTCATTTTCCTTTCTACCTGCCATATTCATATCCATCATACTGATATTTTATTCTGCCATTATATGACTGCAAAAGATTCCTTGACAGGGGTGGTACAAAAGAAGTAAAATCAAGCTTCAGCTTGTGACTGTCATTGTACTAATGACTTCTAGTCTGGGTCAGAAAGCAACATGAATAAGTACAAGCAGCATGCAAACAGATAACAAAATGGAGGTGGTTCTGAGTCTAATAGTGTTTATCAATCGCAAGAATATATGACTATAATGATGGATGATGGAGCAGCTGCTACTCTTCCATTAGTTGTCCGAGTTTGTCTTCAGTTGTTTATTGAATAACACATTGCCAATGTTTACAATCAACTTGCAAGGCTCCATACGTAGTCTAATGATAAGTGATAACTGCATCATCAATTCCTACATCTGCCTATATCTGTCTAGTAGAGGATCCATGGGTACAGTATATAAAGTACATACCAAATGTGATCTTTAAAAGGTTCTTTTTTCTTGTGTAGGAGAGTGTCAATGCTTTCAAAGAAATTGAGAGATTCTGGTGGTGCAATCTCTGATGGGATTTCAGCTAAATTCAAGAAGTTGATCCATCCCTGCCAGTGTAGGTCATATTGTATCAAGGTCACTTGATGGATCAGAGTGTATAGAAGCAATATTTTTCTTGGAAGTGCATCTTTGCTATAAATATAATATAATACTGGAAGTATCCCTCCAGGTTGATCTGGGCAAAAGACTATCAATATATGATTCAGGACTGCTTCAAAGGCAGTTTAGAAGCTTTACTTGCAATGTGAAATCACCAAAAGATTTTTGATGAAAATAGCTTTGCAATATGTTAATCATTTAGGCTTGTACTCATTACTGAAAAGGTTGATACCTTTCTGCCCTCAAAGAATCCAGAGGTCTTTATAAATCTTTCATCATTTTCTAACCAATACTTCTTACTATGCTGTTCTCTATTGCCTCAATATCTTGACCACCTTTGGAATACCATCAAACCACAATTGAATCAATATTCTTTTCAATTGTAATTGCCACAGCCTCTATCTTGTGTCTCCTCCCAGTCCTAATTATTATGAGTTTATACTCAGACAACCAGTATTTTTTATGTTTTCAACTGCAGTACTGGGTCTTCCAAACAAGTGGTATCTTATGGATCTGATAACCTCTAGATGAATAGAATTGATTGAAAGGTGAGTAGCTTTGCTGTTCAGGTTTGGAATACATTCTTAGGCCTCCAACAGTGGTGAACTGACTGGTTCATACCACTGAGCAGTCTTTATTGCTTATCTATAGTGTCAGTGGTTATTCATTAGCTATTGGTGATTTGAAGCAGAAGTGGCGGAGATCTATCACTAGCTTTCACTATTTATTACAGGTGTGGGGGATTATGCTAACAGCCATCAGAAATAATTGTCTGGGCCAATAAACATATGTGATAGCTGATCACATACTAATCAGAAGAATCACTATTCATCTATATTACCCTACTCCATACATCTCAGTTGAAACTCTCAGATGGCAGTTGTTCTGATAACAGTCTTTCTGATATCTATTTGACACCATAGATATAGATTTGGAAGTTGTGTTTTGAGTATAATATAACAAAGTACATCAGGAAAATACAAATTCCCCCTGAGCATTATGGCAAACCACAGAAGGCAACTAGTGGCTTCCAGACGCTCCCGGAGCATGGAAAAGTATTCCGTGAACCTCTTGGAGAAATATTGCAGTTTCAAACCCTCTCAGAGGTCTCAGCCAATCCCCAGCAGACTCCCAGAGCTTTGGAAGGCACTCTGAGACCATCCTGTACATTCTGGTAAAGCTTCGAATGCTCCTTGAGCTCCAACCAAGTGCTTTCAAAATTTTGTCAGTTTTGTTCTCTATTTCACAAGGTGTCTGCACACCTGATCTGTGTTTTGCCACTCCGAAAACTACTCCTAGCATGCTTGACACATCCGAGATGGTGAGATTGTAATCACAACTGGGATCTCTGGCACTCCTGAGATGCTCATGAGATTATCGGTGCTCCTGATATACTCAGCCCTCATTGTATAACATGTGAGCACTGATGAGAGGTCTGGCGCACCTCAGATACTCCAAACTAATGAGATTCCCAATGTTCCAGAGATTCCTGGCGGTCCTGTGATCCTCATGAGATACTCGGTGCTCTTGACATGTTCAGCCCTCAACTTATTACATCCTTGGCGCTTCTGACAGGTCTGGCAAACCTGAGATGCTCCAAACTTATGAGATCGCCAGTGCTGCTGAGATCCCTGGCGCTGCTGAGATCCCTGGCACTCCTGAGATGCTCAACATTTGTGAGATACTTGTGCGATGCTTGGTGCTCCTGACATGCTCAGCGCTCAACTTGTGATATTCTAGGCACTTCTGAAATGCTTCAAACTTATGAGATCCCCAGTGCTCCTGAATTGCTCAACACTCATGAGATGCACGTTGGATGCTCGGTGCTCCGGACATGGTCAGCCCTGGGTTGCACTCCCAATTTAATGTTTGTTCAGGCTTTGAATAAGGGTGAAATCTTGATTCTATGAATATCTACAGGGTTGGACGAAACAAGGGAAAGGAGAAATGATTTTCAAGTGGGCTTGTGGAGAGATGAGGTGATGATGTGCAAGCAGATATGGTAATGGACGAGCTAGAGTCCAAGCTGGCTTGGAGCCAGTTTCAAGTCAGAGATTGTGCTGCGGAGCATGAGAAATTAAGAGAGACAGTCGCTGACGCTCATGGCTGAATGTGAGGGCATGACAAAAGGCAACTAATTGGTACAAGATTTGGCTTGGAATATGTTAACCCATGATTGGGAAGCCAAGTGGAGAACTTAACATAGATAGAGAGGGGAGGCTGTAGATATGGTACTTGGCAGCAGGTGCATGGCAGGTAGTCAGCAGAATGAGTCAGTAGCTGCGGCCGGTGGCAACAAACGAGGGCCAGACGGAGTAAGATTGTAATTGATACCAAAAGGGTGATTGGTTGGTGCAGCTGGCTGCAGTGAGCGAGGGCCAGATGGAGTGCAAGTGTACTTGATGCAAAACATGGCTTGAAAGATTTTATCTCACAATTGCAAAGCTGAGTAGAGGACTTAACTTGGATAGAGTGGAGCCTGTCTGTGCAGCCGGCTGCAGAGATGACAACTATATGGTATATGAGAGTGATCAATTGAACGGGGGCAGATGAGAGCTGGCTTGACTGGCGATTCGCAGGGGAGGCATTTCACTCTGGAACTGCTGGATATGAGTAGAACAAAAGAGAGAGAAAATCAACGAGAGCTTGAGAGCTGCAGAGAAACTCGAGACAGACGAAAGCTCTAGGAGCTCAGATTTGTATGCAAAGACCCATGGTCTCAACCCAGTATGTTGCACCTGTCAACTTGTATGATCTGCATGGCAAGCCATATCTCCTAACCCACACTCATACGTTGAATCCAAATCAGAGGTGCAATTTGGCCAACCAAGCCTTATAAGACTTAACCCATTCACAAACAAAGAGAATGGAAGAGAACACGAATACATCATACTGAATCAAGTTGTAGTTTCACCTGTACAAATCCAAACTCTCTGTGGGCTTTTGTCCATCTCTGTTTCTCTGCAGCTCTCAAACTCACATTCATTTTCTCTCTCTGTTCTTTTCTCTCAACCTAATTCCATCCAGTTTTCCTAGAGTTAAGTTCCCCCCATAAGCATTGCCAGTCATCAGGCAGAAAACATCATGAGCCACCACTAGAGTCAGCTCTGATTGGTTTTTGGTCAATCGATAACTCTCGCCTACTCCATGGTACTTGTCTCTGCAACTGGCTTCAGAGACCGTCAGCTGTTATTGAAGTTAAGTCCCCCACTCGGCTTTGTGATTGTGGGATAACATCTCACAACCCACAGGTCTTGCACCCACTACACTCACACTCCCTCTGTCCCTCGCTCTCTGGAGCCGGCTGCAGCTACCAACTGACCCTTCCAGGCAAGCACTACATGTATAGTGGTGTACCATATGTGCAGCCAGGCACCAAATATGCAGCTGAGCACCATATATGCAGCTGAGCACCGTATATGCAGCTTCTCCTCTTAACCCAATTGAAGTCCTCTACTCAGATTGTTGAACATTCAGTAATATCCTCCTTGGCAGATCTCGCACCAATTCATCACACCCTGTCTTGCTGTCACTTTCAGCAACCAGCTTCAGAGACCATCTGACTCACAATTGCTCATATTCTGCAGCCTCAATCCCATACTATATACATCCCATCAATCTCTTATATTTGCTCCAAGCCTGTTCGAGATCTATCATGCTTATCTCTCCACTCCCATTGGAGATCCATTTGAATCTCTCCAAGCCCGCTGGAGATCCATCAGCCCGTTGGAGATCCATGATCTTTCCCCAAGCCTGTTATATCTGTGTCATTGCATTCGTCCAAGTGTGTATATACAGTAGATAGTTTGATATCAATAGGCACAATGTCCAGCACTCATGTCCCCATACCAGTGCTACTGAAGTACATTGGTACTTTTGGACAATCCAGAACCTTGCACCAGTGCCCAGATTCTAGAACCCTATACTGGCGCTTCCAGAGGCTACAGAACCTTGCCCCGGTCCTTCTGGAGGCTCCAGAACCTTGCACTGGTACTCCTGATGCTCGAGAACCTTACATCGGTGCTGCTAGAGACTCCAGCCTCTTGCACCAGTGCTCCAGGAGGCTCCAGAACCTCAAGCAGGCACTCCCAAATGCTCCACAACCTCACACCTGCACTCCAGGGGGCTCCTGAATCTTACACAGGCGCTTCCAGAGGCTTCCACTGGCTCTTGGAGACTCCAGGAGTGCCCTCCAATGCTCAAGGAGCCTCCGAAACCTTGCACTTTCCCCAAACTGCTCCGAACTTCTCGGAGCATTCCCATGGCACCTGGCGTCTCCGGGAGCAAGAATTACATTTTGCTGATGTATGTGAATACTTCCACCATATTGCATGTAACACCAGGAGCTTCACTCCAGGTTTACCCGGTCAAAGAGTATCCGTACTTAATTCGGGGATGCTTCGTAGGTATGTCAGGGGCTTCATTCGGGATGTGCAAATCATTAAAAGAATCTGAA
Organism: Trichophaea hybrida; assembly: GCA_015178995.1. Lineage (NCBI taxonomy): Eukaryota > Fungi > Ascomycota > Pezizomycetes > Pezizales > Pyronemataceae > Trichophaea > Trichophaea hybrida. The sequence goes on from WHVE01000140.1 coordinate 56,872, forward strand.
CGAAAACAATAGCTTTTCAATGGGCATATTGTAAAGGCTTATTCTCCTCGCTGAGAAGGTTGATGCCTTTCTACCCTCAAAGAACCCCAGGTCTTTATACCTTTGTCTTCGCTTTCTAACAAATACTTCTATCTACGCTTTTCTGTTGAGCTCCAGCAACATAACCGCCTCCGGACCTACTTTGATCCAATGCCTATTCCTTCACAACTACCACAGCCTCCATCTCTCGATCCTCTATCGTTTTTATTGTCATTAGATTATGCTCAAACCATCGGTAGCCTTTACGACATCAAGCTCACGGACTTGTGCCTCCTGACCAGTGGTATTCTTTCGATCTGATGACCTCCAGACGAATAGGCCTCTTTCGATAGCAAGCAGCTTCACTGTTCAGAGTCGGCACGTATTCTTGGACCTCTGGCAGTTGTCGGCTTTTGGCTGACACCATTAAGTTGTTTGCCGGCTATTCGTTTGTCGTCAGTGAGCATCAGCCTCTTGGCCGATACCATTTGACTGTTTGTTTGTTATTGGCGATTTGGAGCGGAAGCGACCGCAGCCATTAACTAGCCATCGATGCTTATCGATGGTGTGGGTGTTCATTTGCTAGCCATCAGAAAAGGTTGGCTCTGGCAACCGAAACGAGTGATAGCCGATGACTTCTAATCAGGGAAACCGTGGGTGATCGTACATGACCACGCTACGAACTTTCTAGGTCTAACATTGCAGTACTATAAAAGGCTAAATAAAATTTACTCCCTGCTTTCATAATGCTGAGGATTAATATATCCTATCGTTCCATTAACATAGTAATGAATATCTGATTGTACCATCCGCTCAAATCCATTGACTCTATGTCCTATGATGGCGCAATTATTCAATGATGTTCCGGGATCGTCAATGATTTTGATGGCATGTTGGGTATTCCATTCAAGAAGTGCCTTCAGATCAATATTTGGGAATTGTTGAATAGTACTGCCTGTGAATCCTCCATATTGACAATTTCCAATATTTCCTGCACAAACTAATCCTCTGTTAACTTGATTTTAACATCTCTACTTCTTTTCTTCTATCACTGTCAATTTCATTCCATATCATTCAGACATTGTTTCAATTTATTCATACTTTCCTCATTATTTGATCAGAGCTATGGTTGTAAAGCTGCATATTTTTGTTATAGATCACTATATAAATATTTTGGAGTCTATATTTTAAATTCTTCAATTGTTTCTCAGCCAAGATTCCATAGTAGCAATATCGGACTTTTTCTTACTTCAAAACACTACTTGATCTTTGGGGGGGGTGTTTTCCAGTTGCATTGGACTGGTCATTTCGATCAGTTGGATTGCGCTCGCTGAGTTTCAATTTTCCACATGTATCAGAAGATATTTTGATATATATATTTCCAAGTTGGTGACATTCAGGATTTCCGATTGCCTTTGTGATTTGATTGCACAGTGGATATTTCTATTTGAAAATAAGTATATCTCACCAGAGACAATTTCATTATAACTTGGCCATGTGACCGATATCCCATTAATCGAAGTTTGATAGAATTTCAATATATTCATACTTTTGCAGTGATGTTGGTTTCAAACGTCATCAAAATTTGCTGAAATATTTACCTACACAAAATTGGTTTCAGTCTGTATTAGTTACTATTTTATAAACTACTACAGGTAGAAGGCTTCTTTCATGTACAAACTCTCTATGGGAGATATGACTATGATTATTGCAATTTTCTGTATTCTGTCATCAGTGGTATACATAATAGTTATTCTATATTTACAGTAAGTTGGGTTTTGGTCTTGGCAATTAATATATTGGATATTAAATTTGGTAAAGAAGATTTTGAAAACAGTATCATTATTTTTGAGGCCTCCTCTATATATTGATATGTTTGTCAAGTGGCCATTCTGAGAGGTTGCGAGAAGGTTGCTTCATTGACTAGCTAGCGACGCACAGGTAACCTGGGCCATGCGCTATAGCCGAGTCGTAGCCGGGCCGCATGGAGCCGCACGGAGCCGCACCTTCAGTACACGGCAGAATCTCCCACAACTATCCCCGGTTCAAAAAAACTAGTGCCCGCTCCAAAAGAACATTCTGAAAAAGAAAAACTCTGGCCCGGGCAAAAACCCAGTACGAACCAATGAAAACCCATCCTTAACCTTCCTGCCAATGAAAACCCATCGAAAACCCATCATTAACCTTCTTGCCAATGAAAATCCATCGAAAACCCATCCTTAACCTTCCTGCCAATGAAAACCCATCCTTAACCTTCCTGCATCCACTTATAGACCAGAAGACCCTTCTCTTGGTGGTACTGCCGCAGTAACTCTTTGCATCCGCCTTTCAGGTTGACCAATGGCTGCCAATCCGGTTCGGGGTATCCAAGCAACTTCACCTTGTACTGTAGGGTTTTGATCGAAGAGCCCTGATGCTCGAGGATTGCTTCCACTTCGTATTCCGGATCCTTATCGGTCATCGTCCGTACTGGCGGGGGTGGAGGATGTTCTCGGCCATAATCCACGCGGTCTTGTTTCAAATGGGATACATTGAAGACATTAGGTATTTTCCAATGAGCAGGCATATCCAACCTGACGGCATTGACACCGATGGCTTCGGTGATGCGAAATGGGCCACAGAATGGCTGTTGAAATTTCCTGGAGTTAAGATTTGACGACTCAGATTTGGTGAGATTTGCATAGCCAATCGGGAGGAGCGTGGTATCGAGAATAACTGAGTCTCCCACCTTGAAGTCGTGCGGACGGCGAGACTTATTGGCCTCCAGAATCATCTTTGTCTGCGCTTCCTCCAGCCGCTCTCTTAGCATGCGGAGGTCTGACATCATCTGCTCGGCCAATTCGTCGGCTTCCAGGCTGACTTTTGACTGACGGTTGGGACTCGGAGTCGGTACGAGGAGGTCAATTGGCATTCTTGGTACGAAACCAATACGGGCCCGAAACGGAGACATCTTAAGTGACTTATGGTATGCTGCGTTGTACGTAAATTCGGCCAGTGGAAGAAGACGATGCCACTCATTTGGGCGTTGCGCTACGTAAGCCTTAAGGTAACGTTCGACGACTGCGTTCAGGTTCTCTGCTTGGCCATCTGTCTGCGGATGATAGGCGGTACTGTGGCGGCGTTTAATTCCCAACTGGGCCGTAAGGGAACCCCAGAAATCTGACATAAAACGCGTGTCCCGATCAGAGATGATATCGTCCGGGATTCCTCTGTTTCGTACCCACATGTCAATGAAATCTTTGGTGAACGCTTCTGCAGTTAAATCATTTTCCTTTGATGCTTTCCACCGCACTCTCTTGGTTAGCGGATCGACAATCGTGATTATGCAGTCGTAGCCATCCTTGACCGTGGCTGGCAGCTTGGTAATAAAGTCCACATTAACCCTTGAGGACCGTGTCTCCGGAATCGGCAGCGGTTGCAGTAAGCCGTAGGGAAGTCGATTGGAATGTTTCACATGGTGGCATACGTCGCAACCCTGAACCCATACTCTTATTGATTGAGTCAGCTGAGGCCAATAGAACCGTGATGCGATGGTTACCGCCGTTTTTTCTGCTCCTTGGTGGCTGCCGCCGAGCGGAGAGTCGTGAGCTTCCGAGATGACGTCGCTCCACATGTCCGATGGGATGCAGAGTGTTCCCGTGTCCCTGCGAAAAAGAAGGCCATGGTCAAGCCGAAATAGCCTCGCCCGCACAGTGTTTTTCCGATGGTGCTTCCCTTTCGGACGCCGAGTTGCCTGATTATCGGCCTCGTCGGTTATTTCGGCTTCCTCGCGGAGGACATTGACAATTGGACCGAAATATGCGTCTTCAACCAGTAATTCACATACCTCTTGCTTCCATTCCTCTGCACCGATGATTTGAAGGTCCAAGGTGTTCATGCTGATGGTGGCTACTGGGGTTGCTGAGGCTGGATGATGGATTCTGCTCAACGCATCCGCCACAAGGTTGGCCGCTCCTGGGAAGTATTTGATCGAACAGTCAATCTGCTGCAGTTTATCCATGTGTCGCCATTGGCGGCTGGAAAGCTTCTTCTGGCTTAAGATATGCTGTAGCGACGCGTGATCTGTATATACTGACGTGTGTCGATTGCCAAGGTAAGGCTCCCAGTGGGTTAAGTTGTCATGGATCGCTAATAACTGGCGGTCATACGCTGCGTACCGCATCTCGACGTCGTGTAATTTTCGAGAGAACAAGCCCAGCGGGCGCTCCACCAGCCGGCCCTTGGTTCCCCAGGGTTGCTTTTGAGCCAGAACGCCTCCAATCGACACGTCTGACGCATCTGTGCGCTGAATATAGTCGCGCTCCAGATCGCGTAGTGCCAGCACCGCAGCAGACGCTAAAGCCCTGCGAATATCGTCAAATTCGGCCTGGTGTTTCCGCAGCCACCGAAACGCACATTTTTTGGTTGTCAACGTGTATAACTCTGTGGTGCGGTGCGCGAATTAGTGTACGAATTTCCTATAGTAGCCTGCCAACCCCAGCAATGATCGAAGCTCGGTTGTACTCAACAGCACTGGCCAGTCTCTCATGGCTGCGATCTTCTTATCCTCCATGTGAATTCCATTCGAGTTGACCTTGAAACCGACAAACGAAGTCTCTGTGGCTCCAAAAACGCACTTTCGCTCGTTCAACCGGAGACACGCCGCTCTGATTGCCAGCAAGATAGTTTCCACGTGCAGCTTATGTTCAGCCAGATTGCGAGAGAAAATTAGAATGTCATCTATGTACACAATTGTAAATTTCCTATACGGGCGTAAGATTCGATGCATAACGCGCATGAACGCTGACGGCGCGTTGGCCAGCCCAAACGGAATTACCGTCCACTCGTAGAACCCCTCCGGAGCCACAAAAGCCGTTTTATGCCAGTCATCCGGATGTATGCGCAACTGATGGTAACCACTGGCCAGGTCGAGCTTCGTAAACCCCCTGGAGCCGTGCAGCCGATCGATGAGATCTTCTATATACGGCAGTGGGTATCAGTCTTTGGTGGTGATTGAATTTAGGCCTCTGTAATCGACACACATCCGGAGTCCAGAGCCATCTGGTTTCTTAACAAAAATTACTGGGGCCGCGAATCGGGATTGGCTGTCAGTAACCCAGCCATTGGTAAGCAACTTGGCAATTTGGATTTCAAATTCCGCGCGTTCCTAGTCTGACATCCGATATGGCTGGCGGTGAGGTGGCTTTGCTGCCGGATCAGTATCTATGCGGAAGTCATGTCTTGAGGCCGCAGGAACTCCCATTGGCGGTTCGAAGAGATCTGCAAATGCCTTCCTCACTTGTAACCGCCATATTTCACGGTCTGCGGGCTTGTGTGGAGTAGGCTCCTCCTCCTCCTCCATGATTTTGTTGACGCGTTCCCGGATGTTGGCAATAAAGATTTCTGATGACTTGCACTTGGCAACGAAGGACGCAGACACCATATTAATTGCCGATCTACGGGCGACGGTTCTGCAGTGCGCACGAACTTCTCTCAGTCGTCCTTGGTGAGGTCGGAGGCCTGCAAGCGATGTTGTGATGATTGTTGAAGGAAGGCGAGAGCCTTGTTGTAAAACAGTCCAATCAGGCTCCAGCATGTGTAGAGTATTAGTTTCATGGTCGATGAGGTGAAAATTGACTGCCATCCAATCTTTACCGACAATTAGATCATAGATGCCTCCCAAGTCGAAAACCGTGTACCAACCAGAAATGTCAACCCGATTGCCGGTTACGCCTCTTATTGACGCATTGAGCCAAACTTGCCATCTATCTTCCTCTGCCTTCTCTTCCCCTGCAACAGAGACTTTCATGCGCCCACAACGTCGACGTTTCAACCCTAGGGAATTGGCGTAAGCGGTATCAACGTAACGATGGGAGGCGCCGCAATCAAACAAGGAGTATGCTGAACGAATTTTGTTATTGGAGGTTGAAACAGAAGCGTTAAAACGTAGTAGGTAAGAGTTAGGTGAACTGATGTCAGAGTCAGGTGGAGAATCAGATATCTCATTATGTGTCAGGCTGCTCAAGTACAATGTTGCATGCCGTATGCGCTTCTCTTTGCCTGTCCCTATTTCCTCCGTTTCCTTAACTTTTCCAATAACCGTCTGGGTTGTAGGACGTTCTATCACTACTCCCAATTGTCGTTTCCCTCGGCCTCCTCCCCCTCAATAGTCTCCTGCTCCGCCGCCGAGGGTTCCGCCGCCGAGTCATCCGCATCGTCATTCGTGATTATTCTGTCCCCGGTGGTCTGAATATTATTGATGTTCCCGGCTGTAAACCTGGTTGATCCTCCCTGGCCCCTGCGACGATTATCATTGCGATCTCGACCTCCCTCCCGTCTACCACGGTTCCCACCACCTCTGGCACAGAAAGCTTGGCCTCGCCCACGAGTGTCTGGGGTTGCACAATCGCGTGCCTCATGTCCGAAACCGCTACAGCGGTAGCACTTGGTATTGGTGTTAGCTACAGTGAGGTCCATCGGCTCAGACCCAGTAGGCGTTGGAGTGTTGGATGGGACGAAACTGATTGGCGTAGCCGCGATAGCTTGATGCGAAGTTGTACGTTCTGAGAATTCGCCGACCATCTCCATGGCATCGGCCAACGTGAAAGGCATCTCCGGCTGGAGTTTCTTTTGCATGCGGGCTGAGGCGATGATCTGATCTGCGATTCCCGAAGGTAGCTTGGAGCAGTACTCGTCGTACAATGGATCCTCGCGCGTGATAGTAGTCTCTTTTTGCAACATGCGGATAAGTTCGGAGAATCGCTTGTTGAAGTACGCGACATCTCCTTTAGAGTAGCGTAGGGCGTGGATCTCCTTTCCAACTGCGGTAATGGCGACTTCCGGGACGAATCGGTGGCGAAAAGCGGATTCGAAGAGAGGCCAAGTCACTGGTGCATAAGAGCCATTTGCAGGAGGGATGATCGTGACACCTTGCTGATGGATCCAATGCGCGAACCAACTGTACGCCTCCGGGTCCATGAACCGCCAGGCCGAATCGATGCGCTTATCCGACTCCGTGGTACCCATTGCCGCGCCACCTTGGCGTACCCAATGCTCGACCTTGCGAAGGAATAGATTGACAGTTTCCAACTTGAGGTCACCGGTGAACAGTGGAGGCTGATGCTGTTTAAGATGGGATTTAGACAGAGCCCCTCCTCCGCCGGTGTTGACGCCACCAACACCAAGACGAGCCGTCATTTGCATCATCATGTCGAATCGACTGCGCCATGACTCCAACTCTGTCAACGCGTCGTCTCGCGCGGTGATGACATTGACGAGCTGGGCCTCAAGGGACAGTACGCGATCGGTCAAACGTCGGAGATCGTTGGTTTGGGTGGTGTAGGATTGGTAGATTGTGGCATAGAAGTCGGTTACTCCTTGACGACTGATAGCTGTAACATCGGCAGTAGCTGCATCTGGGGGTGCACGAGCAGCTCCTTGGAAACAATGGATCAGGCCATCATCATTGTCGGCTCCAGGAACAGGCCAGTTGAAACCTTCGCCTTCCATTCCTCTGATTAGTGAAGTTTTTACTAAATTTGTAAGGCTACGCCCATCAAGGCCGGAACACAACGCCGGCCAACTAGAATACTTAGCGTAAAGCTTATTTCAATCGTTTGTTTGTATTTTAATCGTTTGTTTGAGTAGACGCGGGATGAACGTCGCTTCGTCGTGTGTTTGTAGGCGCGGAATCTCCGTCGCGTCTAGTTTCTTCGAGAAACGCCCAGCGAACCTTCTGTCGCACCTCTCCTTCGCGAGATCGCGGAATTGAGTGATGCCGAGCGTCGTAGAGAGAAGAGAGAAGAGATTTTGAGAAGTTGCTACCAATTGAGAGGTCGCAAGAAGGTTGCTTCATTGACTAGCTGGCGACACACAGTTAACCTGGGCCGTGCGCTATAGCCGAGTCGTAGCCGGGCCGCACGGAGGCGCACCTTAAGTACACGGCAGAACCTCCCACACATTCTTGGAAAAAAATAAATTTTATTCATACCATATGTTATACTCAAGGAGCTGCTCTTGTTCTAAATTAACTTTGTCAATACTGGCAAAACAATGGTAGAGTATTCGAGATGAATAGTTACCAGGATTTGCCAGCAAAATGACAGAAGTTCATACTACTATAGCAGCAAGAATAGTACTATATTAGTCAAATTGATATATATTGTCAAATATTAGTTTTTATAGAACAACTGTTTGTGCAAAGTTAGGGTAAGCAGATGTATCACCAGTAGAAACATCTAACTAGTCTGTTTTCCAAATTGATGGCAAATTTGAATAAAATAGACATGTTGTTGTGGATGTAGTACCAGAAGCAACAGCTGAAATAATAAGGATATCAGTACATATACTTGAAATATAACTAGTGGAATAAATTGTAAATTCATTATGGTATCAGAAGTTTAAAATATAGTATTTAGGGGACTATATATACATTCAATGTTATATCTAAAATGATTGCAGTAGGATTATATATCATTACCTTCAATTCTTCTGGTCATACTATCATCAGCTATCACTTATCCTGGGTGCCAGTGCCAATATTTTTGGATAGCCACCAAATAATTACTTACTACTCTCATTAGCAATACAATTTAATAAATCGTCGTACTTACTACTGCTTTGAATTATTTTCATACAACAATTGACAACCTATACCATCGATGAAGAATGAACACTTGCAAATGATTCTGAGCTTTTTTCTCCTCCTAACTATCAATAATACATGAACTGTTTAGTTAAAAAGATAACAATTCTTACAGATCTAAAAATATATACTGATCTTGAATACTAAAGGTTCTCTATATCAAATAATATACATTTGTTTTGGTTTTTTCTGATTGAAAGTGTTTTTATTGGTTCTGACAGTACTAGCCATGGAGTATATATCATAAATCAATATCTAGGACTGAGTATGACTGAATCATTATCATATTGAGAAGGAGTTGGAAGATACAGGTGGTAGTAGTTGTTAGGAAAAAGAACATAGATTCAAAGGTGATATAAAGATAGTTCAACTGTTGTTTAAAAATAGTTCAAATATACACAAGTACTAGAGAAAAATACAGTATAAAGTATTTGTTACAAAGTAAAGACAGAGGCATAAAGACCTCCAAGTTCTGCAATGATAGAAAGACATTGATCGTTCCAACTGAATGAATAAGCCTTAACAATATAAGTATTTGGTGAGCCTATTATTGTTGTTGAAAATCTTCAAATGATTTTTGTATATCGTGAGTAGTGTATCTAACTTAACAACTACCAAAGCAAGTCCTGAAGCAAGTTAAAAATGTACTTTAAAAAGATTAACCTGGATTAAACCTTCCAGTATTGCAATATTCTTAGCAAGGAAATATTTCTAAGGAATATATTCCTCCTACCCATCCAGATATACATCCTGCAGTCTCACTGCTGTTCTGAACCTGCAATCCTCTTTCCATTATCAACGGAATCAGTATCTACTTTGTATTTGTCACAATTTTTTTAAAAACCTCCAATCATATTTTTGTCAATACCCAAGAAGACCATAATACCTACTTCAAAGTTCAGAAACAAGAAGATTTATTTTGGATATATCTCTACCCCGAAGAACAGCTTGTTTACATTCGGTATCAGCATACAGAAATGCACCTCTCAGATATATGATGTGTTCAAGAAGATAATATAACCCCAAAGATTCCATCTCAGTAAAAGGAGGTCCTGTGCTGACTGATCAGATGATATCTTCAGTTATTGAAAAGATGAATATCTCTACTATTCAGGTGGCCAAGATTTCATTGTTGTTAAGGAAACTTCAAGACCATTGGGCAATAAACACGATCAGTACAAGCCTTGGCTATTTGAATATTCCTGACATTTATGGGGAACTTTACAGTGTTTGTAATTGAGTGATGAATTTAATGTTCTGCAATATGAGTGATTTAAATGGTCACAGTATGAGGCCAAGAATCAGTTCATAATTACCTACTTACCAAAATTTTGGGCCAGGTACTTTATAAAGTTTTAAGATAGTTGGAATAGGAAATAGATATCATGAATGAAGTCTATATAGTGGTCTGAAATACAAACAATTTCAAAATACAAATATCACATTCTGAGATAGCCCTAGCATATAAAGGGCTGATCATTGGGGAAATACAATTGATTATACTTTATGCCTAAAAGTTCAAAAGCTTCCCAGGATAATTTGAAGAACATTCCAATATAATTATTCAATCTCAGGAATTTGTTGCTAATATTCAACTGCTCTGAACTGTAATAAAAGTTCTGTTCACTGAAGCCTGCAAAGACCTACAAGCGGCTCTAAGTCTGCAAATGCTACTGTTAGAAAAGGCTTGCAATATCATCTACAATTCATACAATAGAAAGGAGATTGTGTTAGCTATTGTTCCAACCTAGAGGCGCAAGGTCAGGTTTGGGTTGGAACCGAACCGTTTCCAAATTCACAGTTCAGATTTCCAGTAGAACTCAACCAAATAAAACAGTCCAGGTTAAATCTATATTTAGGAACTGTCAAAATTCCCAGGTTGTTGGGTGGGTCCAAAAATAGGTGTATACTATGACACATACGACTTTTGATATTCTCAATTCAATAAGTCAAGCAATTCATATTAATGATTTTGGCCATTATTAAACTTACTTCAGTCAAATTTATTATTTTAACTACAATTTACTATATTTGTATCATAATCTGGTAGTTTAATTTTATAACAACAAAGAGAACAAAAACTATATTGAAACTTCAGCTGTGATAAATTCCAGAATGTTGTGGTAGGTGTCAATTACTACAAATATTTTCATATCAATCATATATATTATATTATTATTGCCTACTTTTCACATATTTCATTCATATCCACTCAAATATTACCTTTAAAATAAACTTGAACAATGTGTAAATAATATCACAATGGGTCCAATATTTGATTTTCCTCTAATATGGTATCTTAACAGTCTTTTTATTATAAATGCATTAAGTTCAATTCATTTCTCCATAGTAACCCAGAAAATTACACAATACAAGATACCTATATCCAAATACAAGAAACAGAAAACCAAAAGAAATATAAAATACAGATTACCACTATAGTATGACATATTCACTTTTACTTTCTGTGTTTCCTGTATATCGTCAGCCATGAAATTCATAACAACTAGAGTTACTATACATCTCAAGTTTCAAACTGGCCTGATGGGGCATGTGATATTAGGAGTGACATGGATATATGGCTGTTTTGCTTCCATGGATGTCGATATATAATACAGGTGGTAGAAGATGAGATTTTTCCGTCATTTTGGAAGCTGCAATATCAGCATATATAAAGTCAGGCCAGGATGCAATAACTGTCTCTTCAGTATTGGAAACAAAATCCATGGTGGTCATTTGTTCATTTGGGATGCATAGTGTTAGCAACGGTTCCGGATTACCCAGCCGCAGTCCGGGTTCAAACTGGAACCGTGCACCCAGGTCGGTTCAGGAACCGCCAAGGAACCGAACCGCCCAATCACTAGCGGTTCCAAACCCGGACCAGAGCTCCGGGTCCGGTTCTGGAACCGCCAAGGAACCGAACCGCCCAATCACAAGCGGTTCCAACCTGGAACCGAACCGAAACCGCCGGGTTGTGGCGGGTTTCACCTGCAGCAGAGCCTCATTTTTCATCGGCCCCAATAATGCCATATTTTCTGCTCCAATTAAGTATTTGAGTTTGGACTGGATCGCGACATGTTATATACGTAGATTATGCAGTTTTCGACGCTCTTTCACCTCCCGCTCTCCGATTTGCGATACGATTAGTATTCGTTGAGTCGCTGCGAAAAACAGTCGATTTTGGCCGCATTTTCGGCTTTATTTCACAGCGTCTCAACGAATACTAATTGTATCGCAAATCGGAGAGCGGGAGGTGAAACAGCGTCAAAAACTGAATAATCTACGTATATAACATGTCGCGATCCAATCAGAACTCAAATACTTAACTGCAGTGATAGTTTTAGAGAAGAAACCCGCCAAAACCCGGCGGGTTCGGTTCAGTTCCGGGTCGGAATTGCTTGTGATTGGGCTGTTCGGTTCCTTGGCGGTTCCAGAACCGGACCCGGAGCTCTGGTCCGGGTTTGGAACCGCTTGTGATTGGGCGGTTTGGTTCCTTGGCGGTTCCGGAACCGGAACCGACCCGGACCCGTAATTTGGAACCGTTGCTAACACTAGGGATGCATGATACCTTCTCAGGTGCACTTAGGTTTTCACTGCCCTGCCATTTGTCCAAAAAGTCATGAACTTTGGCCATACACTGCAGTATCCATTTCTTGGTTTCTTTCTTGATTTCTGAATGGTCAGCAGATATTGATGAAATATTTGTACTGAATCACCAACCAAAAGATGATGATTACTTTTCACCAATGGCCGAACAACCACTTTTTCTTGTAGTGTTTCGCCCATAATTTTCAACAGCCTTTGCCCAATGACATTTTGGTCAAGTGACAAGCTGGCATCCACTCAAATGCCATATAGCATGATTGAGATGATGTACTATGCAATATTGGCTAGATCAGCATACTTTGTATTTATTTGATCCAGCTGTCACCGCCAATCAGTTATGTTCGGTACTTGGAACACATTGCTCCTTTCAGTGGGGTCAAAATGATAATCATCATGATTGGAATTAATTTGTTCCGAAATTAGGACACCTGGGCTGGTGAATTATAGTAGAGTATAGTGACCATGAATGAATATACTGGGTGATTGCTGCACCTTGGGGTATATTCCCCTTTGTTTGCAGGTACAAAATACTCATTATCACTGAACAAATTATATTTATCATAAGTCAATTCACCTGGTTCAAAAACTGTTCGGAAGGGGAAAGGGTCATGATTAGATATCTTTTGAGGTTTTCCAGCGGTCATAATTTGATTCTGGAACTGTTATTTGAACTGTACATATATTATGAATACATCCATTCACTGGTCAGTGGAGGAACCCTGGTCCTGAGGATCAACATGCATAGCCTTGTTCCGCTTGGTAAATGATAGCAATTTCTAAAATGAATCAAGTATATGTGCTGCAAAGAGCCCCATGCCTATCTTGGAAGTAACTTCGGAGTAATTTTTGGGCAGCATTTTGCATGCAATCTTGAAAGCAAAGTATAAATCGTATTTCCACTGAGTTTTCTTCTTTGCCAAAGCATGCACCATACCATCTAAATGATTGAAAATAATATTATATATTGTGATAACCTGGTATCAGGTGACTGTACATTGTTTCAATATCCAAAGTATCCAGTAACGAAATGGTTTTACCTGCTCTATTATGTATTTGACAATAATATATTTGTTCTCAGTTGTGAATAAGACTCAGTAATGACCATAATTAGGGTTTTTAAACTATTTGTGTGTAAACTCTTGCAATCTGGATGCCTGCTATAGTGATTCCAGAGTTGAATTTTACTGAGTTATAACATCCATGGTAGGTAGTACTGCAACTCAAAGTGTGGATTTTGGCAGTTCAGAAACTTATTGTATCTTCTGAGAGTCAGAGTAATCAATACCACAGGTATTTGCTGCAATACCACAAGTTAGCAATCAGAATGAAAGTATAAATAACATACAGTAACTACCATTTCAAAAGTTTTTAGCTATTCCTGACTTCATAACTGCCACCTTTGAGATTCTTGCATTTTCTGACTTCTGCAGCTTGTGGCTTTTGATTAATTCAGGACTCTTATAGTCTGCAAATTGTATATCACAGTCATTGGCTTGTCATGGTATTGTATGGCCTTTGACCCCCAGACTACCCATAAATGCATTGAAAAAAAGCTGAATGACATGTGCCATGTATGGTACATGGCTATGTAATGCCAACCATTCCATTGCAGAGGTTTTCAATATGGATCACAGCTCCCATCTGATTGAACAGTCGAATGAGATATTGTCGATGGCAATATTGAGTACTTGACTGTGAGCAAGGCTGAAACATTCAAGTACCTCCTTCCAATACTTGGCCAAATGTCTACCTGTATATTGTCTTTAACCTATAGCTGCCCATCAGCAGTTCAAAATATCAAAACCAAGTAGCTACAAACCTTCTGAAATGTATGCTGTACATTTTATAGGCCCCAGTTGAAATCTATATAATTACCAATGACAGACACAATAGCCAATTTTTGGGTAGATATCCACACATCCAACACTATCTGGCCAGTATTTTTTGTTTGTAACTGCTTTTTGATTACATGAATTGTGAGAGAGTATTTTATTCAGCAAATATTAGTAGAAGTACTGGCAGAGGGAAGAATTTCATAGTATTGTAAAGTATTGAACATCTATTCCAATCCCAGGTTATTTATAGTATTTCCCAGAATATGTGCAGAAACAACTACTACTATCTAATAGTGGCTTCAGGTTTCTTCATTGAATTTGTAGTTTGTAATGTTATTATTTACCAGTTTTGCATGTTCAATCTGTTGGAATTCTCAGTATGGTTTTGGATTTTTAATCTTCCTGTGTTTGAGGGAAAGTAGTTGCCACCATAATCCCCTGACTGCCTAACTTCATCAGTGCATCTAAAGCTGGCTGATCACCAGCCATATATGTTAATAAATCAACATCTGATTTGATTGACGGATTCAGCTCTACATAGTGTGTTCTTGATGAGACAGTACATGTTACATTCTCTGATTGATATACAAGAGCTTGATGACAAATGATACAAATGATACCAGGGTGGTGTTTTCTGATTTTGTATAATAATTGTAGAATTGCCATGCGGCTGCATACCAGAAGTTGCTGTACACCGTGATAGTTTTTGTTTCAACATTTATGGCGGTTAACTACCTGCCCAATACCATTTGCAATATCACCTAGGTCAAATGACATATAATGACACTTGCTTCCTCAGAGGAGTATATTACTTTGAGTAAGAATGAATTAATTCACTTTGCAGCCGTCATTGAATAAGTGTTTGATGGGAATATCAAAGCAAAATAAAAACGACTTCAAACTGCACTACAGTCACAATTGTTGATTTGTTTAAGGATTGCTTGGAGTCTTATGAACATACTTCCACAGACCATTTATTGAAACAAATCATGACCAGTATGTTAGGAAAAATTGAGTTCTCGATACCAGCAGTCAAAACTGCAAAAATACTTACCCAGCAGAAACAACCCTATTCACTGGAGCTGTTGAGTGAATAAACATTGTTGACACTCCATGGATACTCATATTGTATCCTGCAGTCTAAATGTATTGTTACATGGAAATATTATACTCAATTGTGATAGTTTGGTATGAGATTGATTTGATATGAATATACCTTGTGATACATATCAAATGTTATATAATATCTTCAATCTCAGTTTCAGAGATTGCTGAGTTAACATTGATTTATGGGTAAAGGCAGTCAAAACAAGAATTAACTATTACAGCACATTGAATTGTAGGTGTTGAAGATATTGTATAAACTAAAATTGTTGATGCTTCGTTGACACTTAAATTGAGTCGTGTTGTCTAAGTATTTGATATCATGAGATTATCATATTTGACTATAGCAGCTCGCATTCAGACCTATTTCATCAGAATCTGCCATGCAATACCAATAAATCATGATGTAATTCCTTCAAGCATGGATTCAGCCATTGTTGAGTCAAAATGGCTTTGTAGATAAAGGCAGTCAAAATTGCGTTAAAAATGAAATAGCATATGAAATGTCACTTGTTAGAGATATTATTCAACTGAAAATTGTCAACAGTCCATCGATACTCATTTGTAACATGGCAGTCTAAGAGTATCATTCTATAAGAATAACTCTTTTGATTGCAATAGCTGCTTTTCATCTATTATATCAAATTTAAATGTCTTCTGATACAGATGGATCACCATTTGATATCTTCAACCATTTCAAATGCAGGATTTTGGAAGGTACTACAATGAATTTCTTTTTCATGATTTGCTGATAAATGCTGTCATAACTTGAATAATATCAATGCATCATGCCTGTTTCCTTGAATATATTGCATGAACAAAAATTATTGACATTCCGTTGATGCTTATACTTATATCTGTAGTCTATGGACCATAGTATGTGATTGCACTTAATTTGATCGTGAAGGTGGGCATTCATGCTTATTCCACAAGAATATGCCTTGCGATAAAAATATATTGTAATTTAATTTTTGAATTCAGAGGTTATTCAGATAAATTGCTTACAACTGATTTGTTGATAAATACAGTCAATAATCAGAAAACACTAATGTAATATACCTGTTCTCTCTCTTGCCTAATATTGGGTTACCAAAAATTGTTGACACTGCATTAACACTCACTTTTACTCCTGTTGTCTACCTGTCTTATCATACCATTGTACTCTATGTTATTGTTAAAGCTGGCTTTGGTGTGTATTGAATATCAATATACCTTGTGAAACAGATAAAACATAATTGAATTCGATCAATGCAGAGGTTTCTCATATGAATTACCTACAACTAATTTATCGATAAAGTCAGTCAATACTGGGATAATACTATTGCAATATGCCTGATCATTCCTGTGCCAAATATTGTTAAACCAAACATTGTTGATATCCAATTGACCTTCACATTCACTCCTGCAATCCATGTGTCATATCACATAATAGCACTGAATTCCATTATCAGGCCAGGTGTTTATATTGATTGGACAAGAATGTACCTTGTGATACAGATAAATTATGATTTAATTCTTTCAATGCCAAGATTACTCTAATGAATTGCATACCGCTGAGTTGTTGATCAAGGCAGCAAAAACTTCGACAACAGTAATACAATTTATCCGTTTCGTTCTATACTCAATATTGTATGAACAAAAATTCTTGATGCTCCATTGACACTCACTTTTGCTACAGTAGTCTACCTGATATATCATATGATTGCACTCTATTTGATTATTAAGGCTGGCTTTAATGCATATTTGAAAAGAATATACCTTGCCATACAGATGAAATATGATTTAATTGGTTCAATTCAGAGGTTACTCAGAAGAATCACATGCAATCCATCTGTCGATGAAGGCAGTCAATACTTTGATAACATTAATACATCATATCCATTCCCTTCTGTACCCCATATTGTGTAACCACAAATTGTTGATGCTTTATTGATGATGAGTTTTATTATTGTAATCTATCTGTCCTAACATACGATTGTACTTCATGTGATTGTGAAGGCTGGCTGTTATGTATATTCAACTTAAATACAGATTGCGATACAGATAAATTGCGATTTAATTTTTTCAATTCAGAGGTCGCTCCAATAAATTGCCTACAACTGCTTTGTTAATGAAGATATTGATATCCATTCATTAAAAGTGATAATATCTATATTGATACTATAATAATGTATGCATAATGGCACTACTATTTGATATTCAATAATTAGTTTGTCTAGCTGTTGAAATATAAATGGTAGTATTATCTGGCTCTTGACTGGCTTTACGCAGTATAGAGATAAGAATGTAGGTGTTTATTTTCAATAGCCCACGTTCATCATTAAGCAAGTTGTGCCAAATTTTGATGGTTACCCATGAGGTCTTTGTGAGCTCGCCATCATGTGTACAGGACCTGAGTAACTGCATATGTAGTTCAAATTTCGATTCGATTATTCATTACAACTGTCTTTTAAAATGATTCACTATATGATCAAACCACAACTAGGGAGACGAATATAACAATGATATAAAATCCAGGTATCGGATTATGTATCAATTATATTGTTACTGTTATTTTTAAAACAATTATTAATAATATCAGCATGATATTGGATGGTATATCTCACATATCATGTATGGTCAAAGTTTATATGTTTTTTTCCATTCTTTTATATGTACAGATCATTTTTTTAGACATCACTGAAATCATAGAAAACTAACAAATACTAAAATAGGACTGAAAAAGTATTTGAGCTTAAGACACTGTCAAAAATAACAATATAAGAATCTATAACCATATGAAGATCTATGTTTATGGGCCATTATGCGCTGTACCCATATGTTCAATACCATTGGACATCTGAATAACAATTAATAGGGGACAACAAATGCCAGGGCTAATTGCACACTGATTCGACTGTTTTGACTGCCATAAATTCCTCAACATGCTTTTCAACTCATAGTACCAAATAACTCATTCCTGAAGAAGAGGGTGGTTGGGCCAAAGGTGATATAGTAGGATTGGAAATTGTATTCAGAGTGACCGCCACCTGAACCTTCAATTCAGCAGTACCATACTATCGGTCATCCTTGCAAAAGTAATCATCTACATTGGCCAATCATGGAGGTATCAATTTCTTCTTCATTCGATTCATATGAAAGGTATTGAGTCATTTTGGCTCCAATGGTTAGATTGTACCAACTACCCACTCAGGTTCGTTATTATTACTCAGTACTGCATATTTATTTTCTTTTCTATTATCTTTCTCATCTTTATTATCTTTTTCATCTGAAGTTGGAACATTATCAATAGTATTCTCAATTGATATCAATATCTTTTGAAATACCATTTTAGTTTTTTCAGCCACCGCTCTTCTTAAAACACATCCTTCTTCTCTTTCTCTCTATCACTGCTTCTGCTTCTGCAACTCTCTGTGCTGCTGCAGCTGTTTCACTTTCTACAAATTCCTCAATCCACTTCTTCTTTGCTTTCTGGCTTACTAAGTTTGATTCAGGTCTGTGCTCCCCTGTGTACCTCATTGTGGAATAGCGACTCTGCAGTGTTCCAAGTTCTCAGACCTCTTCTGCCTTGGTGCCAGTCTTGCCTCTGTCCACAGTATGACATTGGTTTGTAATATATATCGTCGAATTACAGTATTGGCCAGCCAGGGGCATCAAAACATTCTTCATAGATATACAGACAATATGTATTTCTCGTTTGTGTGGTTTGTGTGAACTTTGTTTTTGGTGATGATGTTGGCAGTTGAGTTGTGGGGTCTTTATGGTTGTAGGTTTGATCTAGTTTAACAACCAAAATGATAATACTAGCAGGTGTGATAACTGCAATGGATTTGTAATATATTCAACCTCAATGCAACATCCAATCAACATGACTACAAAAACTGTTTTATATGACATTGCTTCAAATTTCATGGCTATTAAACCGAACATACAACAATTGATAGTTGTTATAAAAATATTATATTGCTATGCATTCATTTTATTTATTATTGTGAACAATTAATAAGGTTTCTATAATGTCTATATTCTTACAAATCTGCCACCATCTACAGCAGGGTTTAGGGTGAAATGCTACAATACTAGAATATGTATAATAACAGCTTGAAATTTTGATTCAACTTGAATTTCACAGAAATTCATATATATTCTTCAAGTTCTCCCTCTTCTCCACACTCATATTCTTCTCTCTTTACTTATAATATTCTCAATCATTGGCTGAACCACAACAACCTGCTTATAGCAGTGGATCTGAGAATCAATCTACATACATACCCACCTCCACTGTGGATGCCTCAATTCAACATACCTTGTTCCAACAATGAGCCCAAAATCCCCACTGAATAGCCACTGACATTACAATGAGCAATATGCACAGGGATGAAAAGTTAATAATTGTTTGGAAGACTGATGTCAGAGAAAACAGAGAAAACCATGCAATATGATATTAGATATATAATCCATAAGAATGACAGTAAATTGATCAGATTTTACCAGCTGCAATCAATTAAGAAGTATCTATGCTAATCAATCAGAGCTGCAAAGGCGATCCTCAGTGGCCTACCAAGGCATTGGCCTGATCAGTCCATGAAATTACATACCATAATGTTGTCAACTCCATTGTTTTGGCAAACTATTTCTCCAAGTAACTACCACAGGAGTGGACGAGGGCAGCTTCAAGAGTATTAGAGACAGCCGCAGAGAAGTATATGATTGATGTAAGTGCTATTCCTGAGCTTGGAATTTTCATTGCAGCAATTGAATCATAATAGGATTTTAAAATGTCAGCTACCAAGACCAGGCAAACTGGGAGTACACAGATCAGGAAGGCAGACATCAACATTATACTCAATATGGTCAATCAGGCCAAATATGATATAGTGCATACTGAAATTGAAGAAATGAATGATTTGATCATTAAGTCCCCAGCAGAGATTCGAAAAGAAAAGATATGGGTAGATAGGGTGCCAGGGCACAAAAGAGTGACAGTGGTTATCCAAAAGCATATGTCAATGACGTATGATAATCACTTGGATGGCTGCCTTTGTTGCCAACATAAGATTGCTCTAAATCCTGCCACCTGCTGGAGGTACATGGCACAAAACCTGCCAAAACTATATTACCAGCAGTATCAGCAGCACCAGCAGTAATGGCAGTGCCAGCAGACTCAGCGGTACCAACAGTATCAGCAGCAGCAGCAGTATTGGCAATACCTACAGCAACAGTGGTACCAGCAGAACCAGCAGTATCTGCAGCCCTAGCAGAGTCTACACCTCTAGTATTTTCCATATATCATGCAGCCCAAATTGGTGATGAAAGGTTGTTTATTCTTGAGTTATTGAGGGAAAATGTTCAAGATAATGATACAGACACTGAAGACAATCCCAATTGTGGTAGCTCAAGTACTGATGATACCATCGAAGACATTTCTGGTATGACCTGCCATCTCTGCAACGGATAATTACTAATGACTGCTTCATAGAGAACCATAATCTTGAGGAAGAAGTTGACAATCTTTGCAAATAGGTATGTGGGTTTATTGGGCATACTCAAAGATTCAATTTGCAGCAACGTATTGAATATTATGTATATTATTATTATGCAAATATTCAATTTTGATATCCACTCGATGTAAACAGAATGAACTGCCAACACTTGCAATATAATAGTGAATGAAATAGAATTTCATCTGTGAAGTATGCAAATTAGAATTGTTAGTAATTTGTCCATCAAATTGCAAGGAATCACATTTTGAAATCAGAATCAAAGCAATATTTATCAATGAATATACTGTTTCAAGGTGCCAAAATATTTGGACTACTGGACTGGAAGTGAGTTTTGAAAGAGTATCAACAATTTTTGGTTATACAACACCTCTAGCACAATGAATTATATGAGTTTTGTACAAATTTTTGATATTCTGACTGCGTTTATCAACTAAACAGTTTTCATTCATACACTGATGCAATATCTGAAAGTGATTATTTGTAATTGTTAAATATCCATCTATTGTGATCACAGAATATATTATAGTAAAATATGAATCAATACCATTCTTTACAATAGAGTATGCTCTTTGTATACAACCATACAAATATACTACAGGATTGAAAGTAAACATCAATGGAGTATCAACAATTTTTGATTGCATGACACCTCTAGGAAAAAGAATTATCTGAACAATATTCATATTTTAGAAGTTCTAACTGTTTTATCAATTAATCAATTTTCAATAATACACTGATACTATCTCTGAAAGCCAGAATCAGCAATTATTAAATCACCATTCATCTATATCACAGAATATTGTATGAGCAAATACAGATATATGCTATTTGTTACAATAAATTATGTTACTTGAATATAACCATATACATATGCTATGGGATTGACAGTGAGTGTCAACTGAGTATGAACAATTTGTGGTTGCACAATACCTCCAGGTAGAGGGATTATATATGCTTCATCCATAGTTTCAAAGTACCAACTGCTTTTATTAACTACAGAGTTATTAATAATTCACTGATACTCTCTCTGAAAATAGGTATCAGCAATTATTAAATCACCATTTATTGGTATCACAGGACATATCATGATAAAATATATATGAACACTATTCTTTTGATTGGATTTGGCTATTTGCATGTGACCATACACATCGGCCACAGGACTGAACATGAGTATCAACAGAGAGTAAACAATTTTCGGTTGTACAACACCTCGAGTAAGATGGATTGTATATTGTACATTCATATTTTTGAAGTTCTGACAGCTTATATCAGTTCAACAATTTCGAATGATACATTAATTCATTCTCTGAAAGTCAGTATCCGCAATTATCAAATCACCATTTATTTATATCATAGAATATATAATAATTAAATACAAATGAATGCCATTCTCTCAAATTGATTATTCTTTATGTGCAACTATTTACTCAAGTTAGAAAACTGAAAGTAAAAGTGTCAACAGATTGCTGAAAAACCATACAGAGCTTATATTAAATTTCATGAATATATTCTTTAAAGATATATTGACAGTTTTTAAAGAACAAAAATAGGTAATGACTTTTCAAGATTATCTGTAATAAGTTTGGACTTTGTGCACTGGACCATAAGTAGTGAAACGATCACAATAGTGTAATTCATTAGATACTCTGCAAAAATTGCCAGAACAGATATAATGTCATTTAACCATGATATTTATCCCATTATAAATGTATGAGTATTGCATTCCATTCATGAAATTCAGAAACATTTGTTTTTAAAACCAGTTGATAGAATTTTGCAGGTCTAATTGAACATATTAAAACCTGTGGGTTGGCCAGTTTGGTTCCAGGTTTAGGACTTGAAATTACATCCTGTGTAGGTTCAGTATGGTTGTAGAAATGGAATCGGATGATATTTATGGTTCAGCACTGCAATGAGGGCAGGTAACCCGGACCTAGTGCTAACAGTATAGACTGCCAAATGGCAAACGATAGAATAGTTTTAAAGAAAGCTTTGGGAATTTACAATAACTCTACAAACAAAGTTCTGGGATAAACAGATGAAAGAATTGCTATACTCCATGGCCAGGTCAGCTATGAAACAAATTGAAGAACATTTGAAAATGGATAAGAAAGGGTTCTACATTTGTTAAAGCTTTGACGAAATGGATGATTCTGAATGAAATTATTTGTAACTCCTATGTCTGCAGGCAATGGAAAGGGTGCAGGGGATATTATTGGAGATGCACTTCAAGGTGTCCTTGAATCTTTTCACGTCTGCTTGAGCAGATCTAGCAAATATCAATCTATTCCCAGCAGGATCTGTTGTGGACTATTAAGGCCTAGTATCAATATATCTGTTGATAATTAAAGGAATGAAAATCATATCAGAATGATAGTAGTACCAATGACCTAGAGAATTATATATGTACAGTGAAGAATGATGATATTTTGCAGCAAATTATCACAGACAGTTAAAGGCAGTATCCAAACAGATAGAAAGAAATTGGTTTTTAACATTAAAGAAAAGAAAAGATATTGGATTCTCAGTGGAAGAAAGCTTAGACCTGGATGATAGAGATGGCCATTATACTGTAAATCAATCCCCATTGTCAATTGATATTATTTGACATTTCAAAATTTCACAGTTCTCTGTTTGAAGCCCAGAAATGAACCACTTTTTACTAGTAGGTCATATTTCTTTGTGAAATATTGGCTGAAAATTATAGACAAAATTATTGATACATATCTTTTATTCACCTCAGAGCCACTAGAAAAGTATTTATCAACAAAGATTTCGTTGGTCATCATCAAATAAATGATATAATATTGATGAAATAAAAAAAATTTATAGTCATAGACTGAAAACTCATTGAAATAAAAATAATTCAACACTATTCCAATTGGATCTAACAATACATGAATATGAATAATGATTACCAGTTTACAACTCAAATCTATACTTTTATCCAATAATATTAGAACTTCTCCAGCAATAACATTCCGATATTACAATCAAGATTCAAACTGGAATAATCTTGTTTACAAGTAATTCCTGCCAACAATACTGTCAATATCATTCAAGTATATGGGTATGGAAAAATTATAAACAATCAAAGAAAGAATCAGAGACTATAAAACAGAATATATATGCCAGAGCAGCAGTAATTTTTATATAACATGAGGAAAAAGGAAAACACAAGTCCATATAATAAATATCAATAAGATTGATTCCGCTGTAAATTGATAGATTTACAAGAAAAACTACAATCAACAATTGTACTAAAGAAGTATTACAAACTCCTTCTGATATTCAACAAAATAATACAATAACGGCTGCTATTACATCAACAACCTTATTATAAAATGCAAGTGCAATGTGGATTGACCCCACCAATGGGCCCTATGTATAGCCTATCATGGGAAGAATAATGGATTATAAAATAATACAATTAAAGAATTATAATGCAAGGATTGATCAGATTGTTGTTATCGGTTTCTCATGCCTAAATGATGTTTACACCAAAATTACATTGTTGACTGAAACTATATGTGAATTATGGAAGCTTAAATGAATGAATAATAAAAAATTCATTCCTACTATCTTTAATTCAGAAAATTCTTCTCAAGAAATTAAAAGTTCTTATATTACCCATATTCAATTAAAGTAACACTTGTAATATTCTTCAAATAGTGTATTTTAAACAAATAGAAAATATCTGTCAAAACACTCTATAGCTGATTTGAATCAGCAGTAATATATTTCAAATTAACCATCAGACCAGGATTCTTTCGGAAATTCATCAATGATATTGTATGACAAATTCTCTATATCTTTCATATTATATTTCTAGAAAACATTATAATCTATCAAAATATAACGGAACTTAACAAGCCTGTACCAATAGCAATTCAAATATTGGTGGAAGTTGAATTATACTTGAAAGCAAAAAACATTGAATTCTATAAACAGAATGTTTGTTTGTTTGTAATCATATTGCATTCGGCTGCTTGCGGCCATGGCATCATTCTAATTCTAAGTACTTCCACAGTTCCAACCAAGGCCAGGTACAAGGCCTCAGCACCCCAGCCCTCCCTGCTTCTAAATTGTACTTCCTAATCTCCTTCCCCCAAGTCTGCCTAAATTATCATACAAACTTTCCACCTTCCTCTGCCCCGTACCCCACCTCCTCCCTTATTCTTCTTCACTGCTTCCACCTTCCTCTACCTCTTTTTCCTCAACCCAGTCCCACACCCCTGCAGCCAGACCTATATCTGTACCATGCAGAATCTCTAACATCGGCTTGACAGCATCTTCTGTATTGAACAC
The DNA here is from genome assembly GCA_015178995.1 of Trichophaea hybrida. NCBI lineage: Eukaryota > Fungi > Ascomycota > Pezizomycetes > Pezizales > Pyronemataceae > Trichophaea > Trichophaea hybrida. Next base: position 81,873 of record WHVE01000140.1, read on the forward strand.
TTGAGACATCTGTATCTTCATTGTTCCCACCTTCCACTTGCACTTCATCACCCGCTTGTTCCAAAGAATGTCCCACTGTCCCCTCCACTGTTTACACCACTTGAACAAGTAGTCTCTCATCAGCCTCTTGTGTTGGTACCACCAGTACCCCTGGCTCTCTTTCTTCTTGACCAGTTCCAGATAAACCACTGTGAGTGCATGACCCACCTTTAGCTGTAGCTATCTTAACGCATTGGTTTTCTTTCCTTGGCTCACTTTATCTGCAATTTATCTTTTCTCCTTATGCATTCTGTAGATGGCTTTCTTGTTGAGCTTCGCTTTCTACCACTGTTCCATTTCTGACCACTTTGCTTCTGTAATCTTCCTCTGAATCTTTGTGAGTGACATTCCCATGTTCTTCTCTGCAATTGCCTTAACCCTTTTTTCTTTGTTGATGGCTCCCGCTTTCGCTTTTTCATCTGTCTTCTCATTTCCTTCAACTTCGTTGTGGGACAGCACACATCAATATATCACTTGGATATTCTTTTTGCAGAGTTTGTTGTTGTGTTCTACAATTTTAATGGCGACACTCTGTCCTGGGCCTGGACCTGTATGCTGGACTCTTATCATCGCTGTAGTTGAGTCAGAAAGAATCATGAACTGTGGGACCTCTTTATAGTCTGATCTGACCACCGCCATTCTGACTGCTTCCAAGATGGCATAGCATTCCCCATCGAACACCTCTATCTCTTTCCCCAGGCGGTATCTTTCGCTCTCCCATTTGTCATCTGCTTGCTTTCTCCACACCGCTGTGCATCCCACTCTCTTATCGTCAAGCATTGACCCATCTGTCCAATAGACAAGCACATCACTGATGACATTTGCTTCCTTCAAGGCCTGTATCTTTTCGGATATGATTACCTTCGCATCCACATTCACCTCGTATTCCAGTCGGGTGTGTTGTTCCATCTTTCCCTTCATATTGAGGCTTTTGTTTAACCTTTTTGCCAGGCCGCTTTCTCCCTCCATAATGTGTCCTTCCCCTTGGCCATCTGGCATCACAATTAACTGATTTGTAAATCTTCTTCATCTGTTGTTGAGCAGAGATATCGCCGGTCTCATCTCCACTGCTTTAATGAAAGGGACTATTGGTGTAGTTGGGAATATTCCCATCGTGTGTATTGCTGATTCGTTGACCAGTTTCTGCACCTCCTGTTCCCTTTCTGTTTGATTGTCCGACCACAGCTCTGACCCATACAGGGCAATTGACTGAACTGCAGCCCTTTGGAATTTTCTGGTATTTGCTGGATTTAGCCCATGCATCCCCATTATGCTCTCAACTCTGCCTTGGGCCAATCTTGCTGTTGTCAAAATGACTTCGTAGTGGTGTTGGAACCTTAGCTTTTGGTCATGCTGAACTTCTAGCATCCTGATCAGTTGTTCGTCGAATGCAATCGTGTTTCCTCTGATTTTTATGTGTAACTTGATATTGGATCCATGGTGATTTCATTTTTTGGAGAATAGTATCGCCTCTGTCTTGTCAATGTCAAACTCAACTGCATCCTCTTCTGCACATCTTGCTGCTCCGCTTGCGCACCATTGCATCCTCTGTACACACTTGGTGATATCATCTCCCTCCACCACCCAGGCTACATCGTCAATAAAGGAACAAGCCGGCCAACATTCAACACCATTCTTTAGGTTCACAAACAGTTCTGAAATATATATGATGAACAGAATGAGAGAAATCGGTGATCCTTGGAGGACCTCTGTAATGACCTCCATAACTTCTCCCTCTCTGCCATCCATTCTCATAGCGACTTGTCTGTCTGAAATGAAACTCTCCACCCACTGATATACATTTGCTTCGAATCCCATGTTTTCCAATCACTTGATCAAGATTCCCTTCACATTCAATGACAATGCTACTGCAATTATCTTCTTCCCCCAAGCTGTCTGTGCCGCCTACATCGACCTTCCTACTGCATCGATTGCCGATTTGCTATTTTTGCATCCCCACTGGCCATTGTGAAGTAGTTGTTTCTTTTCACACTCTTCTACAATTGTTGTTGCTACCACTTTTTCAACAAGCTTCCCTAAACCGTTTTGGAGTGCAATGATCCTATATGCCTCGGCCAGATGATAGTTGGGTTTTCTGGTTTAGGTATCACCCCTCCTGTGGCAGACTTCGATTCCTTCAGATGATGTCCATGTCATATTGCTGTTTGAACCAAGGCAATGATTCTCTTCTCGACCCACTCCCACACGAGTTTCATTGCCTTAAAATTCAGTCTGTCTGGCCTAGTTGCCCTCTTGACACTCTGATCAAGAATTGCTGTGCGAACCAATTCCCTTTGTATTTCCAGATCGGTGAAGCCTCCATCTCCTTTGGCATCGTTGGTAATCCCTTCCAAAGGCTTCGGAAATCCTATCTGCTTTATTAACTCTGGCATTTGTTTCCAACAGGCGACCATTTTGCCTCTCACGTTTACCTCAGCCTTGACCGTCTCTTTTCCTTTCTGATCTGTGTACTTTAATACTTTCTACACCTGATTGTTGTCAACTTGCTGCAAAAAGGTATTCCACATGATCCTCTTTTCTACCCGTATCATTTTCCGATGATCGCTTCTCGCTTTCTTCACTCTTGAATCGTTTGATCTCCCTGCTCTTCTCTCTCTATTGCAGAATCTTAACATTCTCTTTTTTTCCTTTATCATCTGGCTTCACCATCATTTTTATCTTGCACATACTCTCAGTTTGCTGGCTTTTCAATTCAGCACTTCAGTTAGATCTTCTCAAATATTGATCACTTGCTCTTCCAGCTCCTGTATTATGCTCTCTTCTGACAAGATATCTCTTTCTTCCATCAACTCCTTCCACATCTCGTTTGCTTCCTCTAAGTCCTTCTCTTCAATCATGTCTATATTCCATTCCGTCATTCTGTGGCTGGTTCCGACCTTCTGCTGATCCTTATCCCATGCCTCTTGGATCATCATGTGGTCTGACAGCATAGCACTCTCATCGTCAATTAGTGTTCCAACCACTAGATTGTTGCACTCTTCTTATTTGGCTAGGATGACATGGATTATTGATCCTATTATATTGCCATCCCCTATGGTGTGGCATTTATCTTTGTCATCGTTCATAACTTGCAATACGTACTTCCGAATTCACTCCTCCAGACACATTGCGTCCCTCCCCTGAGCATATCAATTATTCCATTCTTTGTTATATGCATCCCAATCCCTGCAGAGCACGACATATTTTGGTTCAATTGACTGATCCCGATCTGCGGACCTCGCTGGCCTTATAGCCTATCGGATGTTGTTCATTTGATGAAGCTGATCGTATTCATTGACCAGCTTAACTTGCTGTTCTCTCTCATTGACTATGTCCAAGACCTTAATGTTTCTCTCCCTGCCTAGATTCCCAACATTGTCGATAACAATACAGGTGTCAATTCTGATTGCTGTTGTTGTTCTCCCTCCTCTGACAATATTGTATCCTGGCTGGATTGTTTGGTACTCATCCCCTTGCCCTTGATGGGCCTATTGTACTACTACCAATCTGCCCCCCTGGCTATTCCCTTTTCGACCGCCAACCGAGTTCCCTCCCTACTTCTCACACAATTTTGCTGTAGGACTTTCACCATTTATTCACTGTGATTAACTTCTCTGATGCTGACTGAGTGGCTGGTACTGGCACCTACACATCTTTTGCCTGGTCTCTGTCGATGGTTTGTTCCCACTCAATTTTCTTCTCTGCTTCTCTTGTGCTTGGTGCTCCATCTTCACTGACTTCTTCTTTCCATTTCTTTTCCAGTTGTTGTTCAGTAACCTCATTTGTCCTGGCCCAACCGCAGTCCTTCCAGCTGGTTTCTTTCTCTGGAGCTTTGACTATAGCGTCCCATTTGTTGAATCATTCATTGCGCATAGTGATGTGTGCCCCTTTACAGTTTGCGTACTTGTTGTGGTTGTGCTTGCAGTTCTGCCCATGTTTTACAATGCATCCAACCACGTTGCACTGGTATTGTTCCGTCCTGGGAGTCTCCATATACAGCATGCATCTCGCGTTCGCTAGCCTTCTGAATTTTGGGTTGTGGTGTCCCCAACCGCAACAGCTTTCCCAGAAAGTTTTTGGGCCTGAATCGACATAACGTTGCACTTGTTGCTGCACCCCCGTCACTCTCAATCTTTTCTCCAACAATCTCTGAGCCATCTTCTTCCCCTTGACAGCCAAAACCAACAATGATGCTGGCTTTTGTCCATTCTTCTTTTTCTCTTTAATGTTCACCACCCTTTCCATACACCTAAATGCCATAGAAATGATGACTCCCTCATTGCCTGTATTAATTTCTTCCCTCTGCTTTTCCAATCCGCCCAATCTGTTTGCCATATATTGGTCGAAGTTGATTCTGTGCACCTCCACCGTTCCCTAAACCTCACCCCTTTCAATATTAATGATGCCTTGGTCCACGTTTCTTACAGCCAGAATGATAATTTCTCTGAACGCGATTGGCGTGTCTGGTGATGGCTTCTCCCTGGCCAGTGCTGTGATCGATTCTCACATATTGGTTGAGATTCCCGTCATTCGAATATGTGCTGGGACCTGTCACGCTCAGAGCGCTCGGTTAACTTCAGCCATGATTTTGATGTCTTTTATCAAGAAGACTGGAAGGCCATTGTTTCTCCTGAACGAGATTCTCCTGTTCTGCAGCATTTTCCTGTTACTGCATATGGGTTCCAGGCCACTCATATCTGTCTTTTCTTATGTCTTCACCATCTTTGTTCCGACGACCTGGAATCCCGGCTTGTCCTTCTTGTTTTATCCTGTTGTTGACGCCACCCATTTCTCCGTATTGGTCGCCTTCCTGACTTCTGGCCTTTCTTGCTGCTGTTGCTGTGGTGGTGCAGGCACATTGGGCAAATCATTCCCCCATTTAACTACCCCCTCCTTCTTCTGTTCTGCCTTCAGTCGCTTCGGGGCATTTTCAAGTGCTTTGCTTCCCTAGGGTGTTGGTGGTGCAATTAACGTAGGTTGTGCCTGTCGCTTCAGATGAATTATTTTCGGTACTACCAGTGGTGCCACAGTCGGTGCCTTTGTCACTGGATTCGCAACTACCATTGGCTCGGGCTTCTGTCCACCATGCGCACTCTTTGAGGTGTGCTTTGACTCCTCCAATCCTTGTTTGTCATTTTCCATTTCCATTTCTAGGACTCTCTTCACCTGCTTCTCGACTCCAACCCGATGATGTTTGCTTTTCTGAACGTCCATGTTAGTGATTCCTAGATCTTTCTGAACTTCCCTATGGATCACCTCTTCTTCCATCTGCTGCTTCTCTCTTTTTCCTGATTGTCGATCTCTTTTTCCTTTGCTTCAAAAAAGGTGGACATTTCTCCTCAAAGTATTTCTGCCATCTGACCCATTTTCCTGTCGTCCGGCTTCTCGCTCTTGCCCTTGAATCCACTGTACCAGGTCAGGATTTGGTTGAGCTTGCCATCCATATCCTGCATCTGTCCTGTCGTTTTGGTGTATCTGGCATCCATCACCATTTTCTCACTGGATATGACTAGCCTATGTTTGTTGGCTCGGGCATCTGCTACTGCCATTTCTGCTGCCCAATCTTCGAGTACTGTCCAATGACCTTTTTCTTCCGCTGCCAATGGAATTTCCTTTTCTTGCTATGTTCAAATATTCTCGACTTTGCCGATCAATTCTTTGGTCTTCTATTTCTGTCTATGATTTGACTGATTTTCCCACTGATTGTACCAATTGGGGCCTGCTCTAGGCTTCCTTGGAGTTGTGGGAAACTTTATTCATTGTCTTTGCTTGACACTTGCTTTTTTCTTATAGGCTAGCATAGTTGGTGACATCATCTCGTCGTCACTGTCATTTTTGTCGCTTTCATTGTCCCAGTCGTCACCCTCTATCTTCCAATTTTTCAGTGTCAAATCCATTCCCCCCCTCCAGCTGAATTTCTACAACTTTGCTAGTGGATGAGGCTTGCTGCAATTTCTGTGCCAAGGCACTCCTAGCCTGGTGTGAGTGGGCTCTGAGGCATTTCATTGGATTGGCAGACATGATTTTGAGACGAGGCTTTTTCCTGGGAGTGCTTTCGATGGAGCAGCCAGAACAGAGGTCAGTCTCTGACTCTGACATTTCCTGATTGTCAACTTTTTCACCCTCTGCTGCCATCATTACTGTATATGGTTTTGGGTAGATTTCCACGTAATTCATGTAGGAACTTGGCATCATTTCTGGCATGTGTTACAGGGGATCTCCTGTGTGGGTTGAGGCAGACCGGTATTGTTGTTCTGGGTGTTCATACAGTTTGATTTGAATAACTAAAATGAAACTGAAGATGTGCAGTTCGATGGTAGTGTGTTTCAGTCTTCGTCGTGTGTGAATGAATATGGGCATTCACAGGGTACAGCCGCTACCCTATAAATTGAAGGAGTTTTGTAGGTAGTCTTCCGAAGACTCGTCGACTGTGACCTGCAAGGGGTACTTGCCTCTGTCGAGACAATCCAGATAGTTGTCTACAAGGTTGTTGTATTCCAAAAACGATAGCAGAATGTTGAGGTTGGAGTCAGTCTGGCAATAGTGGTGAAAGTAATAGGCATTATAGATCAGAATATCTTCACATTTGTAAAGGGACATAAATAATAGATATGCTGAAGGTAAAAACTTACTAATATTTCAGGTGGTTTTCCGCAATTGGGTTCTGACTGAGGATTGCTACTATAGCTTGATCGTTACATTCAACCCGCAGGTTTGGGTGGTCTTTGATAGGTGAGTATTTCCGTGTCAGAGGTATATCAGTCTGGCATGATGGTACTTCTCTGTAACTATGATGTATGAGTATAGTGCTATCTCAGTAACACCAATGCACCGAAGTGGGTGTTCACACAACACCCGATCGTTGCGACGGAGCCAATCCCGGTTGTTGGTTGCGAAGAGTTCCGTTTGACAATGTGTGGTTGCGTAAGCCCCCACCAGGCATCCCAAAGGTTATTCGGTATTTATGGTGATGTTGCTAACGCACATATCGGACCATTACTCCATATTAGTTATTTTTTGTCTTTATCAGCGGAATAGTGATCAAAGGTTTAATGAGCTGCCAACCAACACTTTGCCATCTACCTAGTGTCATCGCATCTTATCCCTGTTCCCTAAAGGGGGTGCATACTCTCACTTATTGCATTGCAAACACAACAGAGCTGGGGTTAGACAGTCTAGATATGAACACATACCTTATATGTCGGATTAACTACCAGGGTGCAGCTAGCTTATATCCTTTGACAATTTCACTTGAGAAATAGCAAAGTCCTGCAAACTAAGATCATATCATTTGTCCAACTATCTCAGGGCACTGCTTGCCAGTTAGGGTATAGTTTTATCCCAGTATTCGTTTAATATGCAGTAATACTGGTCTGATTGGTAACGCACCCCTGACCCTAAGGTCCTTGCAAGGCTGTTACATTGCTTCAGCAGTATGGTTTGGTGTGTCCCGTGCCTTAGCCAGCACCGTAGGAATTACCCTTTAGTTACTGTCAGACCGAGTGTGGGTATTGTCTCCGCATGGGTTCGCCAGCCCACTGCGCTAAGACACAGTAGTGAAGCTTTAGAATATCATGGGGATTTCTCCTGGCTATGTTGAGCCTTCCGCTTACTGATCAGTAGACATCCTCAGGGGTGAATTTCGACCATTGACACAAGGTATCGTTGGGGAGCCTGGGAGACTAAGCCTAATGTACCTCATATGCATAATAAGGGAAAACCCCCAACATAACCCCCCTCACAAGCTCTGGTGACCTCAACAGAGTCCACCAATGTAAGAAGTGATCTTTGCAATTGATACCACTTAGACAGTGTATACGATAGGTATAGCTTTCATCTTGTGTAGATAAAAAATAAAAACAAAAAAGAACAGTGACCTCAGCTAAAAACAGTGCGGTTTGAGTTGAACACAAAAATCATAAAGTCTATTCTATTTTCTTTCTTTTCACACTTTGTTTTCCAGTTGTTTCTATCTCTTATCCTTCTCAATCCCAGGATGTTTTTTGTAGTAGTCAGTTATCAGTTTGGGCGCGATTTCTTGCAGGTGCTTGTAGGACTCCCAGGTGTTTTTGTCATGTATAAAGTTTTTCCATTTGGTAAGAAAAAAGTGCTTTCAGTGGTTGCTGTCAGTAGGTCCACTTGCGATTATAGCGATTAATGCCTTATACAGCCTGAATTCACAAGCCACTGTGCTGTCCATTCAAGGCAATACAACAACGTTTACGCCCTTAGCCACCTCAGTCCCAAACGGCGAAGGCGCGGGTGAGGCTTACCCTGACAGTCCTCCACAGTCCTCCACAGTCTCAATGGATGATGCCCGGCAGATGTTAACTATCCTCTCGAGCCAGCAAAGTAACAATGCGGGCAATGGATTGTGCTACGGCTCACTGTCATTTGGGTTTGATCAGCTTCCCGTTACTCAGGGCTATTGCTGACCAAGAGCCTCACTCTGCCTTGCCATTGATGGGGCGATAAACTCCCAACTCTCCCAAAGGAGGAAAGACTGACCAAGGGTTGTTCAGTCATGGGTGCAAACACCTCTGCAGAAGCCGCTTTTTCCATAACCTTTGCTCCGAGAGGTGACCTGTCGGCATATACTCAACAACAGCTTAATCTGACAGAATACCGTCAGTTGGTTTTTAGAAGGGCACTTCGAGAATGTTTCCTCTCTTCACTGGGGCTATCCAGTGCTGCTCACATGTGTGAATTCCTTCTGGTATCCATCCTTTGTCGTCCGTTTCGAACGGGTGAACATCACTTTCGTTTATATCTCCTCTGTCTGGATCTATTAAGGATACGTGAAAAGCGAGATGTATTTTCCATCTGTGCAGTAGCTTCATTTGACACCATCTTTCATTGCTCCCTACATTTGTGATTTGGGTAGGTCCGTGAAGCTTATCTTCAAGTTTTCGACACTGTCTTTTTGTACAAATGTTTCTCCCATCCAGCATTTCCCTGTCATCAACTTTTTACTGTGGAGCCAGTTTTCTTTTCTTGCGTAGTATTCTCCCATCTTCTTTCCTGACTTGTCTAGTTGACTTTCCAATATTCGATACACGTCAATCATGTAATGAGCATATAGTTCTGATGCAGGGTTATTGAATTGAACTTTTGTAGGCCAATTGGTGTGTGGTTCATAACCATAATTGGCATAGAACAGTGTGATCGTGGTGGTCGCATATATTGAATTACTGTATGCGTACTCTGCCATTGCTAACATTTCAGACCAATTGTCCTGCTCGTAGTTGCAACAGGTGCATAGGAAGTGTTCGATCGTTAGGTTCAGTTGTTCTATTTGCCCATCCATTTGTAGGTGAAAAGTTGTTGACAATGATCGTTTGATTCCAAGGAACCGATATAAGTCCACTATGCAGTCTCCGGTGAATACTCCGTCACTGTCTAATACTACATCTAAATGTAGTCCATGGTATTTCCAAACGTTTTCTAGGAATAGTCCAGCTACTACTGCTGACTCGCTTTTTGCGGTTGGTATGAAATGAGCCATCTTTGTGAACCTGTCGACTACAACCATTATATTATTGTTTCCATTGGATACTGGCAAGTTGATGATGAAGTCTACTGATATGTATGTCCCAGGTGATGATGTTAGTTTGAGTGGGTGCAATAACCCGTGTTTGGTGTGTCTTAGACTTATTCTTCTTTGGAATGAGGTGCAGTTGTTCCAATAAGTCCCAACGTTGTCTTCCAGTTTGGGCCAGTAGAAATTTCTGGTGATAAGTTCTATCGTTCTTTTTCTTCCAAAATGTCCTGCTATCCTTGATTCCTGTTCCCATTTTAATACCTCACTGCTGAAACCTTCTGGTACATATAGTCTTTCCTTTCAGACGAACATTTCATCCACATCTTTTTCCAATCTTTCGTCTATGTTGCCCTTTTTGCTTTCTATTGCTTTCAATATTTCCTGATATTCCTTATTCATTGCAATTTCTTCCTTCCATCGTTTTTGTATCGTGGTTGTGAGTTTCATTCCTGAAAAACCTGCCAATATTATATCTTCTTCTTCTTCTTCATCTTCGAAGTTCAGTACTCCAACATTTGTCCAATATTCTGGTCAGAGTAGAGATTTGTAATCCGTTGACACCGTACCCCCCTCTCTAGTGATGAACTCCGGGCATTGTAATAAGGTAGCTGCTTTGCCATCCAGTGAACCCTTTCGATAAACTATTTTGAAGTTATATTCTTTTAGTATTTCGGCCCACCTGGCTTGTCGCCTATTCAATTGGTTCATTTCTTTGAAGTATCGGAGATTCATGTGGTCGGAGTAAATAGTTGTTGTATGAATTGCTCCTTGTCAATAGCATCACCATTGTTTCATTGCATAGACAATAGCTAACATTTCTTTGTTGTATATCTGATAATTGAGTTTTGCCAGCAAAAACATTTTGGATATAAAGTCTACTGGGTGTAGCTTGCCATCTTCAAATTGTTGAGATAGAACTGCGTCCATCGCATGATCTGATGCATTGGTTTCTATTATTGCAGGTCTGTCTTCTTCATAACGTCTCAGGATAGAAGTGTTTTCTTGAGAAAACAGTATACATATCTTATAATATGCTGCTTTCTGAGCTTCTCCAAAAGTGAAGTTTTCTCAATCTCCTTGCAATATATCTGTGATGGGGGCGACTATTCTGGCATATCCTTGGATGAATCTTCGATAAAAGTTCCAGAGTTCCAATATTATCTAGACTTCTTTCTGTGTTTTCAGCATTGGCCAACTGGTTATTGCTATACTTCTGCTTGGCGCCATTTTCAATCCTTTTCCGCTGACCAGAAATCCTCAGAACTCTACTGCTGGTTTATCGAATTCATATTTGTTGATTTCAACCACCAATTCATTATCTTGAGGAACTTGTAGTATTTTTCCCACATATTCGTGGTGTTTCTCCATGGTTCTTTTGGTAGCTATCATGACATTGTCGATATAACAGACTGTACCATTGTTGTCTCATTCCAAAAACGGTTGTAGGATTCCGTTCATCTATCTCTGAAAAGTGGCTGGTACATTGGACAATCCAAAGGGCATCTCCATGTATTTGTAAGAACAACACTTTGTTCCGAAAGCTGTTTTCTATTCATGGCCTGTTGCTATTGGAATTAGGTGATAACCTAATTTCATATCAAGCTTGGTTATTTTGATAGCTCCTTTCATTCTGCTTGGTAATTTGTCCATCAATGGTTGGGCTGTGTTGTCCATGATTGTTAAATTGTTAAGACGTTGATAGTCTACACAAAAATGCAGGCCACAGCCATTTGGTGTTGGTACAAATAGAATAGGGTTATCTGCTTGTCCTTGAGATGGTTGTATTTTTCCTTCTTTCATTATTATAAGAATGTATTCCTGAAGCAGTCTTTCTTCTTCTCGAGATAGCTGATAAATACTTGCCTCGTTAACTTGGTTATCTGTTGTTTTTAGGTTTATTTCGTGGTTGTGGGGTTTATGCTTATGTAGTTTTTCGGATTTGTGCAGATTGAACAAAAGTAGCCACTTGTGGTATTATGATGAAAGTTTTTTGGCTAGTTGTTTTGTCGCACCGACTATCACTGATTCGATAACGATCGAATCGTTCCGAAACACTACTTTGTCGTCGAAAGTAATTTCCCATTTCGGATATTGTTTGCTGTTTATAGTATCTGCTTCCACACTCTGTGAACTGCAGGTGACTGTAGGTTGTTCCTGGTGCTTTGTGTTTTCCCCAATGATACACTGGTATTGAAATATCATAGCTTTCTTCCATTGTGATGACTTCGAAAGTTGTAAGCGATCGATGATTTCCAAATCCTAATCCTAGTGAGATAGTATATAATTTTGGGAGACTTACCTTATTTCCCCCAGAATCTTTTGCTCCAATGGCATATGATCTTTGTACCACCAGTATCTTAAATGCATTTGCAGTTTCCAGTGATATTGAAAAAGATATGCATCCTAGATCCAACATTGCACGCATGGGCAATTTCTTACTTACTTCTGTACTGTCGTCATAGTCTATAAAAAACCTGTAAATCGGTCTTTTTCTGATCCTTGTTTGTGGTATTTTGTGTATTTTCTGGACTTCATAAAAGACAAAAACATTGCTTGAGTTTTGACGCTTGCTTGAGGCTTCTTTCTCTGTAGAGTGTTGTTTGTGTTTGTAGCCATCCTTTTGTCAATGGCTGGGCCATAACGGGTCCTTGTTATTCAATGGAGGGTTTATACTTATAATATTAAATGTGCAACTATGGTCCAATGGTTCCAGCCCTTCCGGAATCCTCAAGATTGCAACCGGTAACTATAAACAGGCTTTCTTCCGCCTGATTGCCTTTATCTTTCACGTAAAACTCGGCACTCCATGGTCCGTACTTTACTTCTATATCATTAGTCTGAGGAATTTTCCTGTTGATCCCACCAATCTTGTGCCGCATCTTGGCAGCTCCGCTCAGTTGGTAACTCTCCTTCCGAAGTTGGTTTTTGCACTTCTTTATCTTGATCGCTTGTGATCTCATATTCGTTGATTGGGTCGTCTTCCAGTTGATTGAATCTTCCTACTTTCAGCTTCTGGTAGGTATTTGATTTTCCGAAATCCGCAGTTCCGCTTGTGACCTTGACACTCCGAAAGCATTTCAACGTTCTGTGGGCCCCCTTTCGGTCTGAAGGCCAAGCACATCTCAGATAATCCTTTGCGTCTCCATCAATTTCGTGTTTTAGAATACCTTCCACCATCTGGGCGTAGGTTTTTCCTTCTGGGCTTTTGAAGGTTTGTGGGACATTTTTCCCCTTGTCTGGAATTTGTTCATTCTGGGTTGTGGCCTATTGTACAATATTCCGGGTTTTTTAAATTTAGTTCTTTTTTAAACTGCCCCTGTTTCGGAAATTCATCCTGTTGACTTTGGTTCGCCCATGATTCCGAAATTTCTTTCTGTGGCTTGCCAGACTATCACATTCTTCTCTGCATTTAGAATGTTTTCTCTGAGCTCATCATCCGTTTCATTTGCTTGGTTGACCGTTGTCAGTTGTTTCAAGATTTGTGGTCGCAATCCTCTTATCAACATTGTTCGATAGGCCACTCCCATAAATATTGCTTTCACATGCAAGGTGTTGTATTCCATGATCATGTTTCGAATGCTTTCGTTATATCGAACTTTTATAATTGCTTGGTCTGCGGTTTCCTGTTGAAAACAGTTATGGAACTGGGCATGTATTGCTGCTCGGTACACTGACTAACTGCACTCGTGTATTCCATCCATGGCTTCTGTTTCCCAATGCATGTGCCATACCAATACGTGTCCTTCTAGTCGCCCTCTGCAATACTGCAACTTGCTTTCTGGGCTGGTCAAACGATGTGGCTGATCCGCAATGTATGTTTCCATGCACATCCACCAGACATCGAAGTCCTCTGTACTTTTTCCTGCAAACTTAGGTGGATCTGTGAACTTGATCGTGGAATTCCTGTATTTGCTTGATGCTGGTACTCGTGTTCTCGACCACAACCATCACCTGCAGGAACTTGAAGAACTTGCTGGGTTTGGTGGTGGTTGATCTCTTCCGGTGCCTCTCGGTAGTGGTGTTGAATCCCTATTTCCATTCGATCCAGGTTCAGGGTCTGGCATTCCTGCGTCTGTTCCTGATCCTCCTCGGAGTCTTATTCTGGGGTTGACATCCAAGTCTGCCATTGGGGATATACTCCTATTTCTTTCTTCCATTTTCAGTTGCCACTGTTGAACTCTTGCAATTCTACCCCTTCGTTCTGGTGTTGTGGCTGGGAATTTTGCTCCTGCCACCACCTCTGTTAGGCCTGTGGTTTGATCTGCAATTTTGTTGACCATATTGGCTATAACTTATAAGTCCTTATAGTTGGGTAGGTCGTTTTTTACACAATTTTCCAGATCTGTCATTCTTCTTTGTATGACATTATACGACACTGTTAATGACGCCTGTTTAATCTTTATTTGGGTCTGTTCCCATTCGCAGACCTCAACTTTTTCTTTGAGTATCTTGAACTCTTCCATTGCTCCAGCAATAATTTGCTGAAACTGCTCCTGGATGGCATCGATGCCTGTTCTTGCTTCCTTAAGCACAAAGTCAAGTGCTCATATCTGTTCATTGTGTCTCTCCAGCATTTGAACTCCCACCATTGTGTTAGTTTCAACCTTCTGGGTGAATATTTCACAGTCTCATTGTATATGGTCGTATTCAATTTCGATCACCTCCTTCTCGCTGTTGCAGCAGTCGATCAGGTTCTGCACCTTTCAGTCCAACTCTGACACTAGCGCCTGCCCGCTGTCTATCATCTGGGTGTCCTCCAGGTTGGCCATTACCTGGTACATCTGCCGAAATTGTTGATCGTGATTCTGTAATCTCTGGACCCATTCTGGTAAGGGCCTGGATGCTGATGCTGTCGATTTGGTGACTGCGGTAGATACGGGCGCCAATCATCATGCGCTACAGGTCAGTCTGCACCTGGGAGTCGCCATTATGAAATTCATGGAATGGGAAAGTATATGGTCCCGATGATTTTGCTGTGTTGAGTGCTGTGATTTCTAACTGTTTGATATGGTGGCAACGCTTACACCTATTGTTGCAATATTTTGGGCAGTGCTCCAGGCAACACTTCAAGGTATAACTTCCATTGTCATTGTTGATTTTAGCAGCCCCACAAGGCTGGTTTTTATATAGTTCATAGTTCATGAACTCCTTATTTCGGATAACGTCTGAAATATTATACTGTTACGGGGGTACTCCTGCGTTGATTGAGGCAGACCAGTATCGTTGTACTTGGTGTTGATACAGACTGATTTCAATAAATAAAACATAACTGAAGATATGTAGTTGGATGGTAGTTTGTTTCAGTCTTTATCGTGTGTGAATAAATATGGGCATTGGAATGGTACAACCACTACCCTCAAAATTGTAAAAGTCTTGTAGGTAGTCTTTAGAAGACTGGTCAACAGTGACCTGCGAGGGGTACTCGCCTGTGTCTAGAAAATACAGATAGTCATCTACAAGATTGTAGTATTCCAAAATGGATATTTGAAAGTCGAGGTGGGAGTCAGTCTGGCAATAGTGGTAAAGGTAATAGGCATTATAGATCAGGATATCTTCACGTTCATAGAGGGACATAAATAATACATATTCTTAAGATAAAAACTTAATAATATTTCAGGTGGTTTTCCACTGTTGTGATCTGACTGTGGATTGCTGCTAGAGCTTGATCGTTTCTTTCAACCTGGAGGTTTGTAGAGTTTTTTATAGGTGAGTATTTCCACATCAGAGGTATATTTGTGAGGAATAAAGGTACTTCTCTGTAACTATGATGTGTATGTATAGTACTATCTCAGTCACACTCAATCCACCGAAGTGGGTGTTTGTACAACAACAAATCAATGCGACAGAGCTGATCTCAGTAGTTGGTAGCGGAGAGTTTAGATTGACAACATGTGGGTGTATAAGCCCCGACCAGGCATCTCCAAGAATATCTTGCATTTATTGTAAAGTCGCTGACACACAAATCGGACTGTTACTTCGTATTAGGTATTTTTCGTCTTTATGAGCGGAACATTGATCAAAGATTTAATGAGCTGTCAACCCACACTTGGCCACGTACCTAGTGTCATCGCGTCTTATCCGTATTCCCAAATGGGGGTGCGCTCTCTCAGTTATTTCATTGCAAATGCAACAGAGCTGGGGTTCAACAGTCTAGATTCGAACACTTATCATTTAGGTTGGGTTAACTACTGGGGCACAGTCAGCTTATCTCTTTTGACAATTTTACTGGAGAGATAGCAAAGTCCACCATACTAAGAGAATATTGTTCATCCAACTATCTTGGGGGACTGCTTGCAGGTCCGAGTATAGTTATATCCCAGTAGTAGTTTTATATAAAGTAACACTCGTCTGATTGGTAATGCACAGCTGATCCTATGGTGCCTGCAAGGCAGTTACTTTGCTTCGGCAGTATGATATGGTGTGTTCAATGCCTTGGCCAGCACCATAGGAATTACCCTTTCGTTACTGTCAGATTAAGTGTGCGTATTGTCTCCGCATGGGTTAGCCAGCCCACTTCGCTAAGACATGGTATTGAAGCTTTGGACTATTATGGGGATATCACCCAGCTATGTTGGGCCTTCAGCTTACTCATTCGTAGACATTCTCAGGGGTGAATCTCGACCATTGACACAAGGTGTCGTTGGCGAGCCTGGGAGACTCAGCCTAATGTACCCCATATGAATGATAAGGGAAAACCCCTAACAGCATGTTGGGCATGTAGTTGATGTGTCTTGTGTCTCCAAATGTGCTTTTTTGACACGGATATTCGTAATTGTTGATCTGGCTGTCCTGAGAGGGAATGCTTGCACTGACATAGTGTATGTTGGGCGGAAGTGGGAGATGCATATCTCATCTCCATTGTAGGATTGATCAGAGGGATCTTGAGTAGGAAAGAACCTATAGTCGGTAGACGCTTGCGAGTCCTGGGAGACATTAAGATTCCCCAGAAGGGACATGTTTTTTGGCACATCTAAAGACTATTCTAGCAGAATAGCTGAAATCCAAAGCCTCAGAGTTCTGAAGATGATCGATTTGATTGAATAACAGGTGGCTTAGCACAACCAAGTGGTGGCGTGGGTGTTCTTTAAACAGGAAGTCAAATACCTGAGATATATAGTAAGGGTCAAGAGAATATCAAAGGTTCCACAAAAGTTCAAGTAATTCTGAAATGAGGGGCCCCAAGCAGGGTCAAGGAGTTGCAGAATATTGAACAAATTAAGAACTTTTGTTAAATGTTATGAAGGAACTATTGTCAGTTCATCTAATCTCCTCCAAAGTTAACCAAAATACAAATATTATTTTGCCAGGAAATCAATCAAAAGCAGCTATTTGATAAGAGTTAGCAAGGGTTCCAATCCGGAGGCTCTGGGTCAAGTTGGGTCAGAACTGAACCATTTCAAAATGGAGGGTTCGGGTCGCCAGTAGAACCGAATCAGAAGGAACAGTTCGGGTTAACTCAACATTTTAGAACCCCGCAAATTCCCGGGTTATTAGACCGGTCCAAAAATGTGTGCATACTATTGCACATGCGACTTTTGACATTCACAATTTGATCAACCAAGCGATTCATATTAAAAATTTTGTCCGTTGTTGAACTTATTTCAATCAAATCCAATATCACAACTTCAAATTATTAAATATGTATCAGAACCTGATAGCTGAACTTTGTAACAACAAAAAAGACAGCCAAAACTGTATAAACACTTGTTCTGTGATAAATTTCTGTATGTTGTGGTATGAGTCAATCACCATACATATTTCACTATCGATTATGTATATTATCTCATTATTGCCTACCTTTCGTGCATTTAATTTATATCTGCTCTAATCATACATTTAAAATTGACTTGAAATATGTTTGAATAATATCACAATGGGCCGAGCATTTTACGTTCCTTCAATATTTTATTTGAACTGCCTTTTCATCATATATGCATCAATTACAAAACATTTCTCAATAGTAACCAAGAAAATTACAAAATAAACAATACTTATGTTCCATTATAAGAAACAGAAAACCAAAGGAAATATAAAATACAGATCACCGCTCAACCATCTCATTTTAACTTTTCCTTTTTGTATTTTCTGTGTGTTGGTGGCTGTAGAATTCATGACGATTAGAGTTGCTGTGCACTTCGACTTTCGAACTGGCTTGATAATGCCTGTGATGTCAGGGGCGGCATGTACATATGGTTGTTCCGCCTCATCAATGACATCAAATTATCACATATATTGATATCATCTTCATCATCACCCGCTCCATCGTTTATATTATAGTTTGGATCATCCAAGTCACCGTTCCAGTGGAGCCAATCATCAGTATCAGAAATCATTTCAGCAGATCTATCGTGATCACTATTGCTCGGATGGAGGTTGATCCTACATGTGCGCTGGATTTTGAGAACTTTGGTTTTGCCACCAGGAAGGTTGATCTGTGATATGGACTGTAGAAGAGGGGATTTTTCAGTCATTTTGACAACTGCAATACCATCATCTTACAAGGCCGACCAGGATGATTTAACTATCTCTTCAGTGTCTGAAATGTAATCCATGGCTGTCATTTGTTTGTTTTTGGGCGCGTGATGCCTTCTGAGTTGTGCGTAGGTTTTCACTGCCCTGCCACATCTCCAAAATGTCATGAACCTTGGCCATCTGGTGCAATTTTCTTTCCTCAGCCTCTGTCTTGATGTCAGAATTGTTACCAAATAATGATGAATCTATTTGTGCAGTATCACCGGCCAAAAGACCATGATTATTTCTTGGAAACTGCCAAATAACAACTGTCTCTCAAAGTGTTTTACGCGTAGTTCTAGACCGCCTCCACTGAATCACATCTCGGCGAAGTGAAAAGCTGGCTTCCACTCCAACCCTGTATAGCATGATTGAGAAGGTGTCTTGTGCTATATTGACTAGATCGGTATACTTCGTGTTTAATTTTTCCTGCTGTTGCCACCAATCAGTTACGTTGGGTATCCCGAAAGCCCTGCTAAAATCTGTAGGGTCGGAATGATGATCATTAAGATTGGAATTAATTGGTCTCCAATTTTTCGGTACCTCGGGTGGTGAATTGAAATGGAGAGTGGTAGCCATCAATAAGCGTGGTGTGCCCTGGAGTACATCCTGCTGCGTTTGCTGGTGTCCAATACTCATCATCACTGGACAAATCATATGAATCATAAGTCAATTGATCTGGCCCAGCCACTGAAATGGAGGAGAATCAGTCATGATTTGGTATATTTTGAGGTTTTCCAGTAGTCGTAAATTGCTTTTTGAAACAGTATTTATGCTTAACATATTTATGAATGTATTGTTGTTCTGGGCAGTGAAGGAGCCCTCATCCTCAGGATTAACATCCATAGCCTTGTCCCACTTCCTAAATGATCGCAATTTCTGAAATGGATCGATGATATGTGCTGCAATGTGGAGCATGCCCATCTCTGGTGTAACATCAGAGTAATATTTGGACATCATTTGGCGTGCAAACTTCCAAGCAAAGTATAGATCTTCTTTTGACTGAGTTTTCTTCTTTGCCAAAACACGCATAACACCATCTAGATGATGGAATATGTCATTATGTATTGTGATGACATGGTGTAAGGTCACTGTATGCTGTTTCAATACACAAAGTATCCAGTAACGAACTGGTCTCAGCATCTCTATTACGTATTTGACAATAATCTATTCGTCGTCCGTTGTGAATGAAGGGCAGTAATCAGCATAATTGGAGTTTTTAAGCCACTCGTGTATAAACTCTCACAATCTGTATGCCACACCAGTAATTCCAGAGTTGAATTCCACCGAGTTTTTACATCCATGGTAGGTAGTACTGCAATTCTAACTGTTGATTTCTGGCAGTTGAGAAACTCATTGTATCTTCCGAGAGTTAGAGTAATCAATACCGCAAGCATTCTCTGCTATATCGAGAGTCAGTCTTCAGAATGAAAGTGTATATGATATGCAGCAACTACCTTTTCAATAATTTTAGCTAATCCAGGCTTCATGGTTGCCACCTTTGAGAATCTTGTATTTCCTGCCTTCTGCAGCTTTTGGCTTTTGGTTAATGTGGCACTCTCATTTTCTCCAAATTGCTTGTCACGCTCATTGGCTTCCCATGACTTTGTTCGACCTTGGACCGCCAAATAATTTATGAATGCTCCTTAACCAAGCTGAATGACATGTGCCATGCATGGCACATGGTTTCGTAATGCCGACCATTCAATTTCCGAGATTTGGAGCGTAGATTGTAGCTCCCATATCATTGAATAGTTTGATCAGGTGATATGAGTGGTTATACCAGGAAATCGACTGTCAGCAAGACTGAAACGTTCAAGTACCTCTTTCAAATACTCGGCCAGTCGCACACCTATATGTTTGCCTTTGACCTATAGTTGTCTGTCAGCAGTGAAAAATATTATACCAAGAGGCCACAAACCACATCAAATGCAAGCTGTACTTCATGAAGGCACCAGTTAATATCAATATAATAACCAATGACCGACACAATCGCCATTTTATTGGCGGATGTCTACCCATTTCACACGATACTCACTTCATTTTTTGTTGGCACCTGCATTTTGATTGCATCAATTGTGAGGGAATATTCTCTTTGGCCAATATTACCAAGAGTACTGACTGAGGGAAGAATCAAGTCGTATCGTAAAGCATTGAACATCCATCGTAACTCCAGCTTTGTTATTGTGTTCCACAGAATATGTACAGAAACAAATTGCAGCATCAAATAGCGGTTCCAGGTTTCTTGGTTGAATTCAAATGTTTTAAAGTCATCATCTGCCAGTTTTGGACGTTCAATCTGTTAAAATTGTCAATATGGTCTAGGATTTCAATCAGCCTGTGTTTGATAGAAATTACTTGCCATCATGACACCCTGACTGCCTTTCTTCTTCAGTAGAGCTAGAGCTTGCTCATCACAAGCAGTACCTGTCAATAAGGTCATGTCTGATTCAGTCAACTCATTCCGCTCTGCTTTGTGTGTCTTTCATTTGAGGTGTTTCACCATAGTACTTGTTCTATTCTCCAATGGATGTACCAGAACTGTGTGAGAAACAATACAAATAACGCCAGGGCAGCCATTTTCGGTTTTTGCCCAATGTTTGTAGAATCGCCATGCTGCTGCATGCCAGGAGCCACTCCACACGATCGTAGTTTTTGTTTCAACATTCATGGAGGTCCACCATGTATCAAACACCATTTGCAATATTTCATTGGGCAAATCTCGTATCAAGACATGTTCATCTTTAGAGGAGTATATTACTTCAAGTGAGGATAAATCAATGGACTTTGCAGCAACCATTGAAGAAGTGTTTGAGGAGAATATAAAAGCTGAATGAGAAAGACTTCGAACTGTACTGCTGTCAACAATATCGATATATATATGGATATGTTGATGTCTTATATACCTGCATCCACAGACAGTTCTTAGGAAGAAATGATGGACAGCATGTCAGTAAAAATTAATTTATCAACAAAGGCAGTCAAAACTACAATTTAACAAGTGCAGTCAGAACAATTGCATGCACTGGTGATGTTGTGTAAACAAAAATTGTTGACGCTCTGCTGATGCTCACTTTTATTCCTGCAGCCGATGTGTCTTATCGAACAATTGCACTGTATTTGATTGTAAAGACAGGCTTTCATACATATTTGACAAGAATATATCTCACAATACAGATGAATCGTGATTTGATTTTTTCAATTCAGACATTATTCAGATAAATTGCATACCACTGATTTGTCAATCAAGGCGGCCAATAATTCAATCATACTAATGCGATGTATCCATGCCCTCTCATGCCCAATATTGTGTGACCAAAAATCGGTGACGCTCCATTGATGCTGACTTTTTCTCCTGCGGCCTGCATTTCTTATCGCACAATTGCACTTTATTTGAATGTGGTAGCTGGCTTTCATGCATATTTGACAACAATATACCTCCCAATACAGATAACTGATGATTTGAATTCCTTCAATTCAGACGTCATTCAGATACATTGCATACCACTCATTTGTCGATAACAGCGGTCAAAACTACAATAATACTAGTGCAATCAAAACAATCCCACGTACTGGAGATTTTGTGTCACCACAAATTGTTGATGCTCAGTTGACGCTGACTTTTACTCCTGCAGCATATATGTTTTATTGCACAATTACACTTTATTTAATTGTTCAAGATGGCTTTGATGTATATTTGACAAGAATATACCTCGTGACACAGATAACTCATGATTTACTTCCTTCAATTCAGACGTTACTTCGATAAATTGCATACCACTGATTCGTCGATCAAGGCAGTCAAAACTACATTATAACCAGTGCAGTGAAAACAATCCCATGCACTAGAGATGTTGTGTCACCAAAAATTGTCGATGTTCTGTTGAAGCTTACTTTTACACCTGCAGCCTATGTTTCCTATCACACAATTGCACTTTATTTGATTATAAATGCTGGCTTTCATGCATATTTGACAAGAATATTCCTCACAATACGGATATGTCGTGATTTAATTATTTCAATTCGGTGGCTACTGGGATGAATCGCTTACAACTGATTTGTGGATACAGGCAGTCAAATCTACAATAAAACTAGTGCAGTCAAAACAATCCCACCCACTAGACATATTGTGTCACCATAAATCATTGACGCAGCGTTGACGCTCACTTTTACTCCTGCAGCCTACGTATCTTATCGCATGATTGCACTTGATTTAATTGTCAAAGCTGGCTTTCAGGCATATTTGACAAGAATATACCTCGCGATTCAGATAACTTGTGATTTAATTCCTTCAATTCAGACATTACTCGGATAAATTGCATACTGCTGATTTCTTGATATAGGCAGTCAAAACTACTATATATCTAGTGCAGTCAAAACAATCCCACGCACTAGAGAGGTTGTGTCACCAAAAATCGTTGACACTCCATTGATGCTCACTTTTACTCCTGCAGCCTACGTGTCTTATCACACAATTGCACTTTATTTGATTGTAAAAGCTGGCTTTCATGCATATTTGATAAGAATGCACCTTGCGATACAGATACATCGGTATCTAATTACTTCAATTCAGTGGCTTCTGAGATGAATTGCTTACAAATGATTTGTCAATGAAGTCAGTGCATTCGACCGGCTGTACATGGCATAATGATAATAACCTAAGTGTGTATTATATATAGCCCACTTTCGTCATCCAGCTGGTTGTGCCAAATATGCATGGTCACTCATGAGGTCTTTATGAGATTACCATCATGTGTACAAGGCCTAAGCAGCAGCTTATAAAGTTAGAGTTTGATTAAAATCATTTATAATGGCTGTCTATTGAATCAATTCACCATGTGATCAGGCTGCAACTAGTGAGATAAATATAACAACAATGATGTCCAATTCAGGTGGCATATTATATATCTATTAAGTTTTTACTCTCATGCTTATAATATTCATTCTTAATATAAGCAGACTGATAGGTGGTGTATCGCGCATATCTGGCATGGTCAAAGTGCATACGTTCAGTTCCATCCCTGCACATTCACAGATGATTTTTTCAGGTATCACTGAAATCATTGAAAACTAACAAATACAAAAATAGGACTAAAAAGCATTTATGCTTAAGAAACTGTCGGAAATTGCAATATAACAATCTATGACTATATGACGATCTATGCTTACAGGCCATCATGCTCTGTACCCATATATTCAAACATCTGTATAACAATTAGTAAGGGATGAGGCAGGCAAGGGATAATTTGGTACTGATTCAACTGTTTTGACTGGCGTAAATTCCTTAACAGGCTTTCCAACTCCTAGTAGTACATAACTAGTTCCAGGAGAAGAGAGTGGTTGGGCCATAGATGATGTGGCAGGAATGGAAATTGTATTTGGAGTGAATACCACTGGAACCTTCAATTGAGCAGGGCAATACTGCCTGTCACGCTTGCGAAAGTAATAATCTGCATCTGCCCATTCCGGAGTTGGCAATTGTTCGAGCTTCATTCAATTTGTGCAAAAGGTGTTCAGCTGTTCCTGCACTGATTTGTTGATTGTACCAACCACCCAGTCAGGTTTGTCATTATCACTGAACTCTGCATACTCGTTGTCTTCTCCATCATCTTCCTCAGCTTCATCATCTTCCTCGTCTGATGTTGTATCATCGTCTACACTATCTCCAATTGCTTCCAACATCTCTTCGAATGTCATTTCAGTTGTATCAGCCACCGCTCTTTTCAACATAGTATCTTTCCCTCTCTCTATCACTGCTTCCGCTTCCGCAACCCTCTTTCTTGCTACTTCTGTTTCACTCTCCACAAATTCCTCAATCCACTTCTCCTTTGCTTCCTTGCTCAAAAAGTATCATTCACGTCTGCGTTCCGCTGCAGGCCTTTTTTTGGAACGGATACTATACAAAGCGCCAAGTGCTTGGACCCGTTCTGCTTCGACATCAGTTTTGCCTTGGTTTGCTTCATGATGTCGTTTTGTGGCAGGGATTGTTGATTTGCTGTAGTTGCAGCCGGGCATCTCGTAAAATTTTGTTTTAGTGTATTGACGATATTTGTTGCTCTTTTGTGTGGTTTGTGTGGACTTTGTCTTTGGAGATGATGGCCGTTGGACAGTGGAGGAATGGTGGGTCTTTATGATTGTAGGTTTAATCTAGTTTAACTACTGAAATGGGAATACTAGCATGCGCTAAAGCTGGAATGACTTTGCATAATGTTCAACCTCAATGCAATATCTGTTCAACATGATTGCAGAAACTGTTTCACATGACATTGCTTCAGTTTCAACTGCTGTTACACTGAACATTCAACAAACGACAACTGTAACAAAAATTTCATATTTCCAGCTGTTCATTTTCATTTATCATTACCAACAATTTACAGGGTATTTATAAGGCCAACATCCTTGCAAATCTGCTACCATCTATAGCAGGGTCTATTGTGAAATGCTATGATACTAGAATGAATATAATGATGACTTAAAATTTTGATTCGACTTGAATATTGCAGAAATTCCTATATATTCCTCAGGTTCTCTCTCTTCTCCACACTCAAATTCTTCTCACTTCATTTACAATATCCTCAAGCAATGGATGAACCACAACAGGCTGCTTCTAGCAGTAGATCTGAGAATGAATCCACATGAACGCCCACCTCTACTTTGAATTCCGCAATCAATCAAACTTTCCTCCAACGACGCACACGGAATCCCCACCGAATTGCCGCTGATATTGCAATGACAAATATGCATAAGAATTGAAAGTAGAAAATTGTACGCAAAACTGGAGCCAAGAAGAACTGTGAAACCCATACAATTGGATGTCAGTTATATAATCTTCAAGAATGACAGTCAATTAATAAAGTTCAATTAGCTGCAATTCATTCAGAATTATGTAAGCAGTTCAACCAAAGCCACAAAGGCAACCCTCCATGGTCTACCAAGGCATTCGGCCAAACAGTCAGTGAAATTGAATACCAGGATGTTGTCAACTCCGGAGTTTTTGCACACAAATTTTGTGACAAATGACCTCTGGAGTGGGCAGGAGCTTCATTATGAGCATTAGAGGAAGCCACAGCGATATATATGATTGAAGTCAATACTATTGCTCACTACTAAATTTTCATTGCAGCAACAAAATATTAATAGGTTTTTAATATGTCTGCAACCATTGCCAGGCTAGGTGGGCATGTACAGCTTCAGCAGGCAGACATGCATATCGTACTCAACATGGTGACTATGGCCAAACATGGCATATCGTGTGCTGAAATATAAGAAAAAAAGAATTTGATTGAAAAACCTCGGGCAGAGATTCGAAAAGAAATGAGATGTGGTGTGGAGTTGCCAGGCCATGAGAGTGTAAAGGCAGTCATGGAAAATCATCCATCCATGATTTATGATAATCACCTAGATAGCTACCTTCGCTGCCAAAATTAGATTCCCCAAAATCCTGCCACCCACTGGAGGCGCAAAGTCAAACAACCTGGCACAACTTCAGTACCAGCAGTATCAGCAGCACCAGCAGTATCGACAGCACCAGCAGTATCGGCAGCACCAGCAGTATCGGCAGTACCAGCAGAATCAGCAGCACCAGCAGAATCAGCATTATCCGTAGCCGGAGCAGTATCCGTAGCCCCCCCAGTTCCCGTACGTCGAACAGTGCACAGTGGTGATCAAAGAATGTTCAATCTGTGTCTTGTGAACCGAAATGTTCCAGATGATGATACAGATACCGAAGACGATCCCAATATCACTGACTTTAGTGCTGATGACTCCATTGAGGATATTTGTGGTATGCAATCCCACCTCCCAAACAGATAATTATTACAAACTGTTTCACAGAGATAGATAACCTTGATGAAGAAATTGGAAATCCTAGTCAATAGGGAAGTGGGATCATTGGGCACACTGAAAGCTTCAAATTGCAGTGACTTATTTAGATATTATGTGCATTATTATTATGGAGACATTTGATTTTGATATCCATTCAATTTGAACAGTTTCAGCTGCCAAATCTTGCAATATAATTGTTACTTAAATAGAATGTAATCTGTAAAGTGTGCAACATTAGAATTATTGGAGTGTGTATGAGCAATGATTAAATCACAATTTATCGGTATCGCAGGACATATTATAATCAAATAATGATGAACACCATTCTTTGTAATTGATTGTAATATTTGCACACAACTATACACATAGGCTATGGAACTGAAAGTAAGCGTCAACGGAGCGTCAACAATTGGTGGTTGCACAACAGCTCTATTGCGAGGGATTATATGTGCTACATTTATGTTTTCCATTTTCTGACTTCCTTTATCAACTAAAAAGTTCTCAATAATACACCGATGCTATCTCCGAAAATGGGTATCTGCAATTATCAAATCACAATTCATTGGCATCGCAGGATGCATCATCATCAAATAAGGACAAATGCCATTCATTACAGTTGATTCTGATATGTGCGCTTCACCATACGCATGGGTTACGGGACTGAAAATGAGCGTCAATGGAGCATCAACAATTTTTTGTCACACAAGACCTCTACTTTGTGGAATTACATGTGCTACATTCATAATTTCAAACATCTGACTACCTTTATCGACTCAACGATTCTCCATGATTCACCAATACTGTCTCCAAAAGTATGTATCATCAATTATGAAATCACAATTTATTAGTATTGCAGGACATATCATAATCAAATAAATACGAACGCCATTTTCTACGGGTGATTATACTATTTGCACGTGACCATATACATGGGCTACATGATCGAAAGTGAGCATCAATCGAGCGTCAACGATTTTTGGTCGCACAACACCTCGAGTGGGAGGGGTTATATGTGCTGCATTCATATTTTCTAACTTCTGACTGTTTTTCTCCCTTAAAACGTTCACAATAATGCACCAATGCTATCTCTGAAAGCATAAGTAATGAAAAGATCACCATATTGAAATTGATTTTATACAATGAAAAACTGGACAGAAAGCGTGAAATGTCATTTGACACATACGCGATGCTCTCCATTTACAAAATTCAGAACAACCCGTTTTTAGAACCCGCAAGTAAGACCTGGCCGAAGCAACCGAATCCAGTAAAACCCATGGGTCCGCCGGATCGGTTCCGGGTTTGGAACCGGAAATTACCTCCGGGTCAGGTGTAGTACAGTTCCAGAACCGGACTGAGGGCAGATAACCCGCACCCATTGTGAACACTATATTTGACAACTTAAAAGAAGTATTTACTATAGTATCTGTATTGGTCCATTGTAACAACAATAATGGAATGATTTGAAATTCAAATACAATATGTGTATATTACCTGGAGTCTTATGAAAGTATTATGATAATGAAGTACTATATTCAGCAGCATTGTTCACAAAGATATATATAGTAGTAGAAGAATACTATACAATATATAATCAAGTATCAAAAAACATAGTTGAAAGCCTTAAACAATTGGAACTAGAATAGAAATAGTCAGCTATTTGTATCAAAAAATCAAAGGATGACATGAATGTGGAGTATATTACAGCTTCCAAACAACCCAATAGGAGACAAATTGAATTTTCCAAATTCTTATCAAGATTCAAGTTTAGAATTTTTTGGTAACCAGCCAAACAACGCTTAAAGACCAATACATTTACTGCAAGTGATTGTAATAAATTCAATTAAATGAAAATCAATTGAACTGAACAGGGAAACCATTCAAATTCAAACCAAAATACAATTATTGTAACCTATTTTTTATAAACTAGATTGATAATAATGTAATATCGAACAATAATAACTAAGCAAGTTGTTTTCTGATTGTTTCAATGTTTGTTCATCATATAGTACTTGAAGTTGACTATAGGACAAATAATGAATAATACCAATCAGGCACAAACAGGTATACTTCTTTTGGTTTTGAATTGGCGTATTATTTGAATCCATTGTAATACATGTTGTCTGGCAAATTTGGACTATTGTTAACCTGAATTGTTGTAGAAAATTGTCCAATGAACAGTTGTCATTGTCTGCACTATTCTTCCGAATATCAGAAGATATGACTCCAAAGTAGTGGGACATAAAAATTTCAAATAGCAGTACTATAAATTGAAAGTTTAAATAAGAATTTAGAAAAAAGAAGTATTATTTCATTTGCAAAACTGGTTAACCTGAAAGAAGACAAAGCAATTGAAGCAGAATTATGGAATTGAATAAAAAACATAGACAATATATACCCATATAATACAAGTTACAATATATATGATTATATTGCCGAAATCAAGAAAATATTCAAATATCTGAAGTTATAAATGTTATTGAAATATTTCAATTCAACGATTACAGAATTTTATAAAGTAGCAACATCATTCAAACCACAATCTAGAAGTAGTAATTGGGAAAATATATATCAATATATTGAATAATATGTCTACAACTGCCATTCCTACAGGTGTAACAAACTCTATATTTAGAAAATATCCATATGGTTGAATTGGTTAAAACTATCAAAGCAACCTAGACAAGATTTGAGTTCAAATCTGATATTATGAGTCAAAGTTTTAATGCAATATCAATGGTTGTAAATAGATAATGATAAACAGATTATGTTATTCCCTTTCTTCATAATACTCATGAAAAGAGACTGCAAAAGCTATTGATTCAAGAAATAGTCAACTTACACATTGTATTAAATATGTTTGTATTGGACAGAAGATCCAGATTTGTATTCAAATTCAGGTAATATATATACCAAAGATAGGGAATTGAATAAAGACCCTGAACTGCTTTATATCCAAAAATCAATGGGTGAACTGAAAGAACGAATATCATTATGTAACAATATTTGCAAGTGATTGTCAATTTTCAATAGAATAAATGGATTCAATGGTTCAAAATAACAGTGTTTGTATCCAACAGCAGCACCTCCAAATATACAAACTGTATACAATTCTTCTACAACAATGATATTCACACATAAATATTAATATGCCAATATACAATACACTACAATAAGGATATCTCAATTGCCAATGCACAACTAATAGCAGATGAAATGAACAAAGTAATGATTTAATTAGGGTGAAGATATTATAATTGCTGGCTGTAAAATTGAAATGAGCAGATGAATATCAATATGAAGAACAAACATTAAACCCTGGAAACAGAGTATGTAATGATACACAAAATATAATAATACAGAAACCAAGCAAATAATTAGACTAGAAATAAACTAATTTTTACTATATTATAGAGGTATTTACCCTATGACCTATTAGTTGAATCTATCCAATGATTTCCATATTCATTGAGTATAACCAATATCATGATTAACCACAACTTCCAAAGATATTCTTCTAGTAAAGTTAAAATCATCATTCCAACTGATCATAGCCAACAGAATGCAGCAGTACAAAATTGAACTAGTTTTGGATTATAGAATATCAAGGCAACATTCCCAAGTTCTGTTCAAATAGAAGGAATGAAATAAAAAGAATTGAAAGCAGTCATAAAATATAGGTGATCAAAAGCTGTCAATATATTCCATATGTAAAAATCTGGAAAAGCTGAATGAGATATATGATAGAAACTTCAAGAGTACATAGAAAAGCAACTGTTACAGTTGTATAATATATGGGTCAATAACTGATCTGAAATGGGTGAATAATACATACTGGAATTTAGGAATACCGGTTTATGTATTGCAATCATAAAAACAAGTTCAACAAAAAAAAAATCTGGCTTTGAAAAAGGAATATCAATATTAGCTGAAAGGAAAGCCGGTTTGGTCAGATGGTAGGATTGGGAATGATATAATAATGGAATGTTGTGAAGTTGGTATGCAAAGCTGGAACAGGTTTCAATATATACAAAACAAGTAAATTAAGATGATAAAGATTACAAATATTGTATAGAAGTTGGAGATTTAGCAGTGGATTGGTTTGCTCTTCACTTCTTCTCTAATCTATAATATAATACAATATCTATTCCTTCAATATTTTTCTTCTTATGTGATACTACATTCAGTCTTTGGTATTTTTCACATTTGTAATTCTAGATCTCAGTTCATATATCTCTGTTTTGGCTTCAATCCATCTTCATAGTTACAACTATCCATTTGTTCAGATAATTTGAATAATCCCCTGTATACTGTACTTTCAACCCCAAATATATCTTCCAATCTACTACAATTCGAGTAGATTCTACAGCAAAAAAAAATCTACTCTAACTGGTAAATCTGGAGTAATACTGCTGCCCTTATTCTGACTCAATACCTTCAATTGTTGTTTGTTTGAAGATTTTCAAGCCAGTTGTAAACCATCGATATATATGTTCTGCAACTCTTGATGTTATTTTGTAATTATAACAAAAAAAATATGTACATGAAGTTGATAAGTGAATAAAAATGATTCGTGTTGGTTAACAACTCTATTAGCTTTCAGTACAAATCAAATTGAGGTATATTTTCTTGAATGGTTTGTTCTTGTCAATGTTGACTTCATATCTTTTAAATTCAATATAATTGTAAATTATTTTTCTATTTCTTTGCCATAACTTTATAAATTCATTTTCTGCCATTGAATTTCAATTCTGGTTGTCCAAGCCCAGTTCCAGCATTTTCTATACTTTTTGTAATAAATAAATATATTCATTTCAATTTGACTAATTCTATTTGATTGGTGGACTGAGAAATCATCCATTATTTAATGAAAAGCCATAACAGTTTGTCAGCTGTTTTGAAGAACAATTGTAATTGCTATTACTTGACTTTCTTTAATTTCCTTTTAATCTTTTTCCCAAAGTCTCAAAACGTATCGTGTGTATATCTCTAAGTCTTTATATCTGTGAATATATCAAAGTCAATATTATACCTAGCAAGTTCACAGCAGGGCAATATACAATCATTTGCAATTCTCCTGATTTGAATATGATTGGTTATGATGTATCTTGGAGGCCAGAGTCAGTATTTTTGGAAAATGAACACCCATACCTCTGATAAGCAATGACAGTACATAAATTGTTGCCATTGCTTCTGCTTTGAACTGCCATTTACAAATGGATAACATGCAAACAGCTGAATTGTATCAGCCAAGAAGCTGGCCATTCACCAATAACAAATTGACAGCTGCTAACCTGCCAAATAGAGACAGCCAAGAAGCCAATGAGTGTCAGAGACTGGTTAATGTATGCTGACTGAGAACAGCCAAGCTGCTCTTGATCGAAATAGACCTATTCATCCGTTGGTTATCAGATTGAAACAATAACACTGGTCTGGAGATAGCAGTCTGTGAGCTTGAGGTCATTGAGGAAAATAATGGTATGATAACAATTTAATAATGATAAAGATAATAGAAGATTGAGAGATGTAGGTCTATAGAAGTTGCCAATTAGTGGGCATAGATTCGATGGTACAGGAGCTCTTGAAATTAGTATGGATGGAAGTATTTGTTAGAGCAAAGACAATGATATAAAAACCTTTGGTTCTGTGAGGGTAGAAAGGTATAACTACCTCAGCAAGAAGAACAAACCTTAACAATATGTATATCAAATAGCAATATTTTTTGGTTAGAAGCTTTTAGTGATTTTTCATCTTGATCAAAACTCCTAACCTACCTTCAAAGCAGTTTGAAATCCAGTATGTATACTACTTTGGCTGGGTAAATCTGAAGTGATGCTCCTGGTATTATATGGTATTGTCAGCAAAGAAATGCTTCCAAGGAAGGTAATTTTACTACCCACTGTGATATACACCAGGCAGTCTTGATACTGTCCTATTTCAGTGGACTTCTTTCTGTTATCATTGGAATTGGTACCCTCATTTTTTCTATAGCAATTCTCTCAAAGATATTATTTTCAATACCCAAGATAACCTGGATACCTATTTCACAGCCCAAGAACCAAAAGATTTGTTCCAGGTATACCTCCACCACAAAAAGCAATACATTCCCATTCTCAATCTGCATACAGAATCGAATCTGTTGGTTATCCCATCCATTTAAGAAGATATCATATGCTATTAAGATGCCATTTGTAACTTTGGAAGTAGGTCCTATTGTGAGAGATCTGTTAAGATCTTTGGATATAGATAAGATGACTACCTCTGCTATTGAAGTGGCTAAGATATTATGGAACTCAAGGAAACTGCCAAACCCATTAGACAAAAAGAAGAATCAGCAGAAAACGTTGCTGTCCAAAAATTCCATGTTGAC
The DNA here is from genome assembly GCA_015178995.1 of Trichophaea hybrida. Lineage (NCBI taxonomy): Eukaryota > Fungi > Ascomycota > Pezizomycetes > Pezizales > Pyronemataceae > Trichophaea > Trichophaea hybrida. Next base: position 114,155 of record WHVE01000140.1, read on the forward strand.
ACCTATCTTTGACATCAAGCAATTGGAATTGTATTCCAGACTACAAAACATCAAACAAACTTTGGCATCAGGCTAAGGCTCAGTTTAAAATGCCTTCCTCACCCAAATCTCAGGCCAGACAATATCAGGTAATGTTAAAATCATTGGAGATAGATCAAACACCCACATAGAGAAAGTCTATATGGTGGTCTGCAGAGTGAATATGTTGATGCTATTCAGTAATAAAAGACAGCTGGCAACAGAATACCAGCCTATTGCAAAGAAAGACTTACCAGACAGGATTAAACATCTGTTGAAACAAAATAAACGGGGAATTGAAATGAATGGATGCTCATATCCAGGAAGCAGGGAAAACCAAGTTTAAAATCAAAACAATACTGTCTGACTGAGTGCAGGCCAATGTAGACCTCGTTGCCAAGCAGAATGAGATATTCAATACTATTTGACCAATAGTTGAAATGATGGACAGTATGCAGTTTGAAAAACAGTCCAATATCATTATGCAATTTCAAAGTCTTTGCAGCTAACATACAGGCAGTACTTGCTACTATGATAGCTCAGTCCACTGAAGCCTAGTTCACTGAAGTCAATCAAGGCTTACCAGCGGCTCTTGGAGAGCAAATCCTGCAGTCAGGAATGGCTTGGAATGTCCTCTCCAATGTACTCAAAAGAAGGAAAGAAAGGCAATGAATGAAAGGCAAAGAAGGACTTGCAAAGAAAGTTTCAGGAATTTACCAAAGCACTATAGACCAAGTTCTCAAATAAATAGATGAAATGATAGATACACTTTTTGGCTAGGTTGCTTAGTGGACCAAAGGATGGAAAAACAAAGCTGAAAGATTCTGCATTTGGCACACGGTCAGGTAGAACCTCAGATTTTGATCAGAGATCCTTTGACTTCTATACCTGATGGCAATAGAGATGGCACAGGAGGTATTCAAGGAGACCCACCGCCTATGGTTCCCAGTATTCTAGCTCCAGCTCGAGTAGCTCTAGCTCCTCTGGTTCCGGTGCTGCAGAAGGACTGCCTCTGATACCACTGCCAGATTGAATGATTGATCAATCCAGAGGGGAAAAAATAAAGAACTCCAAACGATATAGAAGTAACAACACATGGGAGACATTCAGGATTAAATTGTAATGATGGCATCCATGAACTACCATGTCTACTTTTCAGAAATTGTATGGCAGGAGGCTCAGCACAGTGGCTGCAATGAAGACATTGATAATTGGCTATGCTACTTGAAACTTACACCAAATAATGATCCAGAATGTGAAATGCTGTTTCAACAGGTTGAACATGCCAGTGAGAGATACCTGCAAGAATAGAACAAATACTATTCCAATAATCACCAACCCAAAGATAAGAGGAATGATAAGAGGAATGGTGATGATGATGGCAACAAGAGGATAAAAGAAAAAAGAATTTTGAGAAATTGGCAGACTTCAAGAAACTTCAAATGGAGAAGTACAATCCTAAGCCAGTCAACATAGAGAAGGGTATAGCCCGGAAAGACATCGCAGATTCTTCGTTGGAAACTAGAATAGAGTGTGAAGAGAATATGCACTGTGGCTTCAGGGAGCATCAATGTGTTCTTAACATATGCTTCAAATAATCAAGCCAGGTAGTCTGGCCAAAATCGAAAACTAATAGCAGCCCTATTCATTTATTTATTTATTTATCATTCAGCATGCAACCTGCAGGCTATGGCCGGTGAGGTACAAACGAATAACCATGAATAACAACAACGAATGAAACCGGACTAAGGAAAAACAAAAAACTCCTGGCTAGGTAGCACCGCTCCGCAGTCTCCTGTCATCCCTGCTCCAGTTACAAAGCAATTGTCAAACAAATCATTGCGGTCTGAAACACACTTGATACAATGATAATATATTGGTCAGTCTCATTTGGCTTGGTCCTGCATATCTTGTGGGTTCTCCCCCTGGAGTTTACCCTCCCCCTCCCTTCCCCGTTCTCATTTACTTCTCCTCTCAACTCTCTGCTTCTTCTTTCTCATCATTTTTATCCTGCACATCATCCCTTCCTTCCTAACTCTGATGTTCCTTCACCATATTGTTGACAGTTCCCTGGCCTGCAATTCGGATGTTATACTGCCCAAGGTGAGTATCATTATGGAATTGGCCCAGGTACCAGCTTCGAGTATCCATATGTGCGTCGTGCAGAAAATGTTTCAAAGGTTGTATTGCTTCATCTGTATAAAGAAGATGCATCCAGAGATATCGAGGGTGCACCACTCTAATCTCCATCCGTATGGTTTGTCGTTCACGTAGATATCAGGGGCATCTTTGAAGAAGATGTTCCAGTGACTGAGAACCTCCATAGCGACATGGGCAGTGAGGAGAGTCAACAGAATTAGTTGGTATTTTGTATAGGTAACTGCGGAAGTATTGATGTCCAGTTTGTAGTTGGGTTACTGTAAATGCAAACTGACAGTTGCCACTTGTGAAAATATTGTCTGGTTGAATACCGAACGTTCCAATATAGTTCTTTTGTTTTGCTGGATGCCTGATCCACAAATCCCCCCATTCTTGCATTTTTGCTGCTTGGGGTACCCTATCGTGAAAAGATGAGGAGATATTATAGTAGGTAGGTGGTTTTTCGAGAGTGGACTTTTTTGCCAACTTATCAGCAAGCTTATTTCAAGGTTCATCTGTATGGCCAGGAACCCATTGTACTGTGATTGCAGTTTTGAGTGCATGGAGGTTATTGGCAATATTGGAGAGTGCCAGGGAAGTGGACTGTCCAGGGGTGGATTTGAAGGTATTGAGACGTCGTATGGCAGCTTGATTTTCTGTGAAAATGCATATATGTTTTTTGGTGATGTTATTATGTTGACAAATCTGAAAGCATTTTTGTGAAGCTTTAAGAATACCAAGTGATCTGGCGTCATAAACTTTCTGTTGATGACCCATTGGATCGGTTGCTTCAATGACTTCTTTTCCAGACATTTCCACTACGGTTGATGCACCAATGTTTTCGTTCAATATGGATCCATCTGTATAACAAACAATATTGCGGTCATCTTGTTTCAACATTGCATACTGTGCTTTGTGGGCTTTGGCTTCCTCTTCTTTTGTATGGTGATTAAATTGTGTTTTGACTCTGCTTTCAATCCATGGTGGACAGGCTGTGGTTGGGTAGGTTTCAATATCCGAGCTGTTAGAAATCCATGGGCTGAAGGTCGACAAGGTTTGGATAAAACGTATTTCAAATTTGCAGTTATTTTGTTGCATATTGCTCCATGAAATCCAGGGCCCAATTGTATTACTGGATTCTGGAGTTTCATGAAATAGAGGGAAAGTCGATGGACAACAATCTCGGATTGGGTGCATTTTGGACAATGTGAGTAATTGAATCGCATATTTTTTTTGCATGTGATTAAGTCATACAGCTAGTGGTGGCAGGGCTGATACATTTTGTAGGGCTATTGTTGGTGATGTGTGGAAGGCTCCAAGGATACACCGAAAGGCCATATCGTGAACTGTTTCGAATTTCTGTTGATATGATGCTTGCCCCATTGAACAAACGTCTCCTCCAACGTCGCAACCAGAGACAACACATGCATTGTATAGTTGACGGACTGCACACGGGGTTAGTCCTGATTCTGTATTGGCTAGCAATTTGAGGGCTCCAAGGGCTCTTTTGCCACTTGCTGCATTCAGCATAACATGGTGTTTGAAGTTGATTTTTCTGTCGAACCAAATACCCATCTGCCTTACCACATCTGAGCCAACCCCTTTTGTACTGGGGGGAATAGTAGTGCCATTGGGTAGGGTAATCTTTTTGTCGTCGGTGGTATCACCGTTTGGTTTATTGTGGAAGTGTATCATCTCTAACTTTGAGTCATCAAATTGTACCGCATTGTTTTCTGCCCATTTCAAAGCTGTCCTTGAAGCAGCCTCGAGACATCTTGCATTATAGGCTTTTGATTGACTTTCAACAACAATTGCAAAATTGTCAATGTAGCTCGGAGTGCAGGAGCTGGGGTAATGGGTTGTGAATTTGTAGAAGAGAGGACTGAGATAGATGAGGAAAGGAATTGGGGATGCAGGAGATCCCTGAGGGATTCCTGTCCGGACAGGGCTGAGGTCTTCCTTTTGTCCATCAAATACCAGTGCTGTTGTATGGCAGAATAAAAAGTGGACCACCCAAAATTGAATTGCGGTTGGGTAGCCCAGTTGTCGTAGAGTTTGGAAGAGATGGTCCTTGGATACATTGTCGAATGCACCACTTAAATTCATAAACAGAACAGTATTGATTGCCTTTCAGTGCTTTCCTTGTTCAATCTCATGTGTAAGTGCCATTGCAGTATCAATTGCAGAATGTCGTCTTCATCCTCCTATTTGATCTGTGTGTAGTAGGTTGTATTTTTCAGCCATATATGCAATTCAGTTTGCCATCAACTTTTCAAGGATCTTCCCAAGGCAATTGAGAAAGGCAACAGGTTGGTAGGCCTTAGGTATTGAATAGTCAGGTTTTCCAGGTTTGGGTATAATCACAGTCGTTGCTTGTGGTTAATAGGTAGGGCGATATCCGGTGATTCGAAGTAGAGAAAAGGGACTGTCGAATTGTTCGGCGGCTGTGAGGTATGCTTGCCAGAGACAGCAAAAGCGAAGCCCATCCAGTCCAGGGGCTTTATATGGTGCAGAGGTGACAATTGCTTGTTTGATTTCTGTAGGGGTAAATGTAATCCATGGCAGGGTTGGTCGATTGGTGATATCAGTTGGGGAAGGTGCTACTGGTGGGGGTGGGAACATGGTGGAATGAAACAGTACAGCCTATTCTTCAAAAGTCACTGCGGTTGTATTGGAGAATGACAGGGGTGGTGTCCGCTGGGTTTTCCTGGGTTTGGAATATCGGAGGGGAGTTAATATCTCAGTGTCTTGTGTGTTTGCTAAAAATTGAATCTACATGGTTGTCTTGGAGGTGTGGATATCACAGAAATTTTAGTGTCGAACAGCTTTGAATTTGATGTGATCACTGTCAAAGGCGGGTTTGCTTCTGCGGCATCTGGGCACGGTTAATCCGTGTTCGGTAAATTTTGAGTTGGGGCGTCCACCAGTGTTTTGAATGTGTTGTAAGCTGGAGGACTGTGGTCGATTCCTTCACTGCAACAAAAATCATATCACAGATCAGTTCAGCTGATTTGTCAATGTTTGATTCGGTTGGTTGTTCATGCAGGTATTTCCAGACCATGCGTGTGGCATGGGAGAGTGTATTGAGAGTATTTGGGAATAAATCCTACTCTGTCTCATTCCAGTTGTATCTTATCGTGTTGGAGTCGGTGGTAACAGGTTCAGATTCTGCCAAGATATCAAAACGTATTGTTGCATGGTCTGAACCAGTTGATGCGTCGTCATCCACAGCCAATTGGTAACTAAGTCATGTATGGTTTGTGATATAAAGGCCAGGTCGATAATAGAGATTCCCTTGCCATTTCTGTAGTCGTGTGTTGGGGTGTCTGGTTTCTTCAGGAGGACCAAGTTAGTGGTTCCCATGATCTGAACATGTTTGTCGGCACATTTGGGTGTTTTGATTTGTGAATTCCACCATGTATGATGTGCATTCATATTACCAGCAATAATGGATTGTTTAGGCAATGGGATTTTTGTTGAAGCTGCTTGGAATGGTATAGAGATTGGATATGCCTTCAGGTTCATTGTAAATATTGAAGACTGTGATTGGTGCAATTGAGGGGGTTGATATTTCGAGGACTTGAATATCAGGATCCTGGCTGATGTCGGTACGTGGGGAGCATTTGATATGAGGGTTGTTTTTGGCCACATAGGCAATTGTCCTATTGTGTTTTCTTAAGTTTTTAGGTGGTATCAGTGGCTGAAAGCCAGGGTGTATTGTAATAAATGTAGTGTCTGGGTTGAATCCAGGTTCTTGGAGTAAAAGAAGGTCAGCCGTTCCAACTGCAAAGTCAAGAAGGGGATGGATGACTAAGGAGGAACGGTTGCAGTTGTGTTGTATAATTCGTATTTTGTTGGGTAAATAGAAAGGTTGTCTAGGCATGGGTGATGGTCGGGTAGCCTTTCATGAACTTGGCTCATACCTCAGTACGTATGGCAGTAATTGTTGGGCATTTGGAATCATTGGCCGGGTGATTACCCTTGCAGTTGATGCATTGGATAACATCATAGACACACTGTTTACCTACGCTGGGACATGATCCGCATGAGTGGGAGGTAGTGGTGTCAGGTTCTGCACATATATTGCAGAAAGGTGATTGTTTGCATCGTAGGTAGGAATGGCCATATTGTTGGCAGTTAGTAAATTGGTCGGTTGGTCGGGATGCCACATATTTGTCGGCTTTGCGGATCTTGCGATCGACTTGTACTCCATGATATTGAATACGTTTTGCTTCATGCTCAGTATGGACTGCAATAACCATTGTGGTTGCCTTTTTGTGTGGGCATGTTTCCGGCTTTGTAAGAGATCATGGTAGAGTGGTTAGCTTGACATGATTGTTGTTCATCTCAATATCTTCCTTCAATAATTTCATTCCTGTTTCACATTCAGGAAACATAGTAATGTCAATAGAATGAACCATCATGCGGTTTCAGGTTTCTGGCTTTTTGAGATTTTGTGCGTTTGTTTCGACTGAACGAACTATTTCTTCAATCGCAGCTTTGTGGGCCAGTACCAATTCCACAGGGCAGGTGTCTGCTGTCAGGAGGACAAGATTGTGCTTATAGTTTGCAGACATATGTCCAATATTGGCCAAAGGGTCTGTGTGGCAGCGTCAAAGGGTGGCGTTGATAGCAAGCTTGAGTTTTGTATGATCAGCAGTAACTGGTTGATCACTGTGTTGTGCGATCACTAGTGTGCATTGTTTTTTCTAGAGAGGACGGGGATTCAAAGTACTTGCATTCCTATCTTTTTGTCAAGGGTTCAAGGCTCGGAGTTCCAGGGGTTATAAATCCAGACTAAGACAGAGATAATGTGCGGTGATGCAGTGATCGCGGGTACTGCGTAACAAGCAAGAGACTCGAGATCCGGAATCACAGAAGTGAACAAAGGTTGGTGCCGAAGCTATTGATTGTTTTGTAGACTAGAGAACGAGTGAAGAACAAACCTATCCTCCGCAAATCCACCATCCTTATATACAGTTAACGCGACCGTCGTCACCTTTGCTCACTTGTTCCAAAATACATCCTAACTCCACCCAACTATGTACGCAACCCTTTCAACCTGCGGCCTACGCCATAACCATCACGCCATATTTACAACGCAACCAACAAAACCTGATTCCTTCCAACGAAACCTGATTCCAATCAACAAAACCTGATTCCTTCCAACACAACCTGATTCCTTCTATCGAAACCTGTTTTCCTTCGTATTCCCTTTCCTCTTCATCGATCCTTATTCCTTCTTCGATCCTCACTCGACACAACCGTGACAGTAGCTCCCCCTCCCACATGCTAAGTACCTACGAAGCTGTTGATCCGGGCTTGCCAGGTTGTTCCGCATAAAAAACATCGATTGCTTGAAGCCCATCCACGTTAACCGCCGGTTCCCAGCTTTGTTCATCATAGCCTTTCCACTTGACCAAATACTGCAATTGTCGTCGAAACATCCTCGAGTCGTCGATACGTTCCACTTCGTATTCTTCTTCTCCGTCCATGATAACTGCAGGTGGTGCCGATTCGACTTGTCCTGGCAAGGGATCTTCCGATACTTTGGTTAGGTGGGAGATTGGTTGTACTGGATGAATGTGGAGGTCCTTTGGTAATTGTAATCGATAAGCCCACGGGCTGATAACTTCCGTAATATCGTATGGTCCCAGGCGTTTCCAGTCAAGCTTCTTGCTGGATCGTTGTGTTGTGATATTCCTGGCGTCCATCCAGACTCGATCCCCAACCTCTATCTGCACTCCCTCTCGTCGATGCTTGTCTGCTTGTTCCGCTTGAATATCTTGTGCTCGAGTCATTTCAGCCTGCATCTGTTGAAAGATATCGTTCATTTTCTGGGAGAGGGTATTTGCGTTTACTTCCCTGATATCGTTCCCATTCTGAATCGGATGTTGGCTAAAGGTCATTCTTGGATGGAATCCGTAATTACCGAAGAACGGTGAGCATCCTGTTGTTTCCGAGGCGTGATTGTTCGACGCAAATTCTGCCATTGGTAGCCACTATGTCCAGTCGTTCTGTTGATAATTGACGAAGGCCCTGAGATACTGTTCCATAATGGCGTTCATTCGTTCCGTTTGTCCATCTGTCTGTGGGTGAAACGCGGTTGACAGCTTTCGTTCGATCCCAAGTCTTTCACAAACGTGTCTCCAGAATTCTGACGCGAATTGGGGTCCTCTGTCTGATACTATGGTATCCGGTAAACCATGTAACTTGAACACCTCTCGTATAAACATCTCGCCCAGCTTCTTGCCGTCTGTATCGTCCCGACATGGCACTAAATGTTTCATTTTTGACAACCTGTCAACCACTACCCATATGGCGTTGTACCCCTCGCTTTCCAGTAGTCCCACCACGAAATCCATACTCAGATCCTTCCATGGTTGTTGCGGTATTTCCAGTGGTTTGAGCCATCCGTGGATCTTCTGGTGAGTTGCTTTGCTGCGTTGACATACGTGGCAGTTTCGTACGTACCTGTCTACGTCCTTCCTCATACCTGGCCATTGATCATTTCTTTTGAGGAGTTTGAGGGTTTTTGCTCGTCCTGGATGTCCTGCTGCTGGTGTATCATGATGGTCCTGTATCAGTTGTAGCTTGTCCAAATCTTTTTTGAGGTCCGTTGCGTTGAGACACAGTCCTTCGCTGCTATCGAATGGACAGTCCTTGCATACATTTTCAATCCAGTTCCACAATTCCTTTGGGTCGGTTTCGTCCTGATTCACCACTTCTGCGAATGCTATCACCAGTCCTTGTTGTATTCGTTTGTCGAGATTCTCTGTTTTGAGCACGATTTGTTGGGTTTTTTCTGCCCCCCCCTTCGGAGGAATGTCTCCTGGCATTCTGGTGAGTGCATCGGGCTTTTGACCTTTCTTTCCTGGACGGTATATAATCTTAAACTTGAATCTCGACAGGAATTCGGACCATCTGGTTTGTCTTCTATTGAGTAGCTTTGACGTCATGAAGTATTCGAGATTCTTGTGGTCCGTCAGTATTTTAATAGGATGTACTGACCCTTCGCATTCTGGTCTCCATTGTTCCAGACTTTTAACTATGGCTCCCAGCTCTTGATCGTAAATCTCGTAATTCTCTTCTGCTGGTGTATGTTTCTTCGAAAAGAACGCTACCAGATGAAGGATTCCTTGCTCATCGTACTGGGATAGTACTCCTGCAGACACATAGCTCGAGGCATCGGTTTCCAAAACGATTTCTTTCTCGTAGTCGAAGTGTGCTAGAACTGGTGCTGTTGTAAATGCTTCTTTTAGCTCCGCAAAGGCTCGTTTCTGATCGGGTCCCCAGTGAAATAATACCAGCTTCTTTGTTAGCTTTGTCAATGGTTGGACCACCCTGCTATAATTCCTGATAAATCTTCGATAGAAATTGGCGAATCCTAAAAACGCTTGAACTTCCTTGAGCTTGCCAGGTGCTTCCCACTCCTTCACCGCTGTTACTTTTTCTGGATCCATTCCAATCCCGTTTACCCCAACTATCAATCCCAGGTACTTCACCTCCTGTTGATGAAACTCGCAGTTTTCCGATTTCAGATACAAACCGGCCTCCTTAAGTGTCGTCATTATTGCCTTGACGTATTCCTTATGTTCCTTTAAATTGTCACTGTAGATGAGGATGTCGTCCAAGAACGCCTTACAAAAAATGTCCAAAAAGGGGCGAAGAGTATCGTTGATAAATTCCTGAAAGCTGGCTGGTGCATTGGTGAGTCCGAAGGGCATAACGAGGGATTCGAACAGGCCATAACGGGTCCTAAACGCCGTTTTCCATTCGTCTCCTTCTGCTATTCGAATCATATTGTAGGCATCTCGGACATCTAATTTGGTGTACCACTTGGCTTTTGATAATCTCAACAAAGTTTCCTGGATTAATGGTAATGGATATCGATTTTTTATGGTTCCTTCGTTGAGCCCTCGATAGTCCACGCACAGTCGTAAGCCTCCATTTGGTTTAGGTGCGAACAACACCGGTGCTCCGCATGGTGATGATGACGATCTGATGAATCCTTTTGACAAATTCTTTTCAATCCATTCTTTCAGGACCTGAAGTTCTTCTCTTGACAGGCTGTATATTGGTCCAAAGGGTGGTGTGAATCCGTCTTGGAGTGTAATTTTATGATCGTACGGTCTGTGTGGTGGTAGCCTTTCCGCAATAACCTTGTCAAAGAGGGGAAGAAACTCATGATATTCCTTGGGAATTAACTGTTCCAGCGGTTTTTCTTGAAGGTCCTTTATTTCTAGGGCTTTGTTGATTTCGTATAAAGTTACCGCGTACACCTTGAGTTTCTCCTTTCTATTCCGCCTTATAAACGGAGCTGCTGCTATAGCACATATATCTAACTTTGGCTCATCGGATTCCGTTGTTTCCATATGATTTCCCCATACCCATACACTTGAATGATGTTGGCAATGTTTCTGACAATAATCGCTTTCGAATCCTATTCTTTTGTTATGGAACTTGATCGTAACGTCGTGAAGTTGTAGCCATGGTAGTCCAAGCACGATTGGATAGTGTCCGAGTTTCGTCACGAATGCTGGTAGTTGCTCCTGATGTCCGCGTATGCCTAAGTCCAGTTTAGCCATAGTGGTGATGGTTCCTGATTCGATGGGCCTTCCATCTATAACTTCCAATTCTCTTGATTCTTTTAACTCTCTCTGTTGTAACTGATGATGGCGGACGAAATCTTTGTCAATAAATGCTATTCCAGTAGCTCCGCAGTCTATCAAAGCGTGGGTATCAATGATCATATCTTCTATTTTCAGCGAGCATTTCACAACGAGATGTTTGCTTTCCATAGAAGACTCTTTTATTTCTGTGCTTGATATAGAAAACTGCGAAATACCAAAACTAGCATTGACTGACAAAGGAAATTCGTTTCCAGTGCAATTGCCATCCTTATTGCACTGGACTAAACTTTTCCCGATTCCACATCCTTTCCTTTCCCTGTTGTTGAATCTGCATCCCCTTCATTCGTTGCTTTTTTAAACGGCGACACTTCCGTTTGCCCTGATGCTGCCTTAAGCTTCCTTGGGCATGATGCCGCGAAATGTCTGCTATCCCCACAGTACATACATAGTCCTCCTTCCCTTTGTCTCTTCCTCTTCTCAGGTGTAATCTTCTTCCCTTTTACTGCCGAGAGATCCATTGGAGCGGGGCCGTGGAATCCTGCAACTGATCCTGCAGGTGCTGCGTCTGGGCGGATGTGGTGTTGGTCGTTGCATCGGATTTTTTGTACCCTTCCCACCTTCCAGATTTCTTTTCCGCGGCTCTTCTCCTCAGCTGGGAGTCCCTTTTCGACACCATTTTAACGAATTCGATCATGCTTTCTGACTCCTCGATGTGCTGTATGGAGTCCTTGAGTTCGTTGGACAGCCCTTTCCGTAGTGCGTCCAATTGTGCATCTTCGTTCCATTTTGTGTCTACTGCGTATCTTTGGAATTCCGCGTAGTACTGGGAGAATTCGCGGTCTCGTTGTCTGAGTTTCTCGAGTTCCCTCTTTGCTGTTGCTGCTCTGTCTTGATCTCCGAATGCTACATCCAGCAGGTCAACTAGGTCTTTCAGGGTATCAAGTTTGACTTCCCCTGAGATTTCGTCACAGTGTGGCATTAACTGTGCCAGAGCTACTCCTTTCAGACATCCAACTGCATACCTCAACTTCTTCTGTTCGTTGTTGAATGCCTTCGGTTTTCCAGCTATCTTTAATGCCAGCTGCACCTTCCACCCTCGAAGTTCCTTCCTATCTTCTCCTGAAAACTGGTGATATCATTCACCTTCTCTTCTCGCTCTTCCCCTTCTGTTCTTGCTCTTGATTCTCCCCCTCTTCCCTCTGTTAACTTCAGAACCCTGGTTACCTGTTGTCGATTTTCTTCTGCCAGGTCCCTAAACTTCTCCATTTGAGCTTGAGCATCTTCCAGATCTTGTTTCAACTCCGCCAGGTCTGGATTTGCTTCCTCCAATGCTTGTTTTAGGATCCGGATTTCTTCAACCAGGTCCCCATGACTGCATGTTTGCGGTCATTCTGTTGTTCCCGCTGTTTGTTGAGTAAGCAGTAATTCCTGCTTCAGATTGTCCCTTTCCTGGACGACTTTTTCTCCTTCTGCCAACAATTCCGATATTTGTACTTCCGCATTCTTCACAGATTGCTGTTCCTTGAGCAATTCGTTCAGTCTGCTGGTTGTTGGTAGTTGGCTTATTGCTTTCAGCCCTTTGTTGATGTCCCCGATGTGCTCCCTGAGCTGTGCTTCGCTCATTATCTCTGTATTTTTTGTTGCCACAATTTCCAGCTCCATCTGTAAGGCTCCGGTCAACGTGACATCGCGAGTCGATCGTGAAGGTTCTCCGGACATCTTTCTGATGATGTAGAGAGGCGGCCGTGAGGAGGCGAGGTTCTGACAAACAATCTCTGACTTTGTCTATATTGTTTTGAATTTGTTGAACTGCTGCTTCGATTTCTGCTTCTAAAAACGGATTGACCATCTACCAGAAGAATACTTCGTGTTTGCTGGGTGTTGTTACGATGATTAGCGGAGTTGGTAAAGGAGCCGGATGTAACTCCAGATCAACTCCCTTTCCCTTGTTCGCCTTTCGTTCGTTGTAATCTGCCCACGAGATTTGGCTTTCTATGTTCTTCTGTGTTGCCTTGATCGTAAATTCTGATATCGTTGATTGAGCTTCTGCTGCTTTACCGATTGTTGTATGTGTTCCTCCGCAGTTATGTTCGCAGTAGCACGGTTCTTCGTTTTGGCAATCGACGTGCAGACCGTAATACTTGGTCCAGAAGTTTTTGAATACTGCGTCGTCGATTTGGAGGCCTCCTCCGTTGCTTGCTGCTTCTGTCCAGTAGCGATTCCAAGGAGATACCGCTGGTGGTTCGTCCGAGAAGTATGCTTCCAAAGGTTCCTCGGATTCGTTGAGGATAGCGTCGATGCTATCAAAGGCGTTCAGGGGTTCTTGTTCGAAGAGGTTGAGGGTTCGACCAGCTAGGTCGAGAAAATTGATTCGGGATTGTTGAGGTTTGTTGCTGTCGTATGCTGGCATCTAGAACAGCGTGGATCCTTCTCGTCGATGTTTCCACAGGCACACAACGCAGGAGTGTCTCCAAAAGCTGTGTACTGTGAGCTTATTTTCGAAGTTTCCAACTGATTTAAATACGGAGCAAAGGGAGTTGCAGGGTCTATGGCAAAAGTAACAACCGCTTCGATGAGAGTAGCGGCACATATACTAAAATATAACCAGTAGAATCGATTATAGACTCGTTCTTCTGTCAAGGGTTCAAGGCTCGGAGTTCTAGGGGTTATAAAATCCAGACTAAGACAGAGATAATGTGCGGTGATGCAGTGATCGCGGGTACTGCGTAACAAGCAAGAGACTCGAGATCCGGAATCACAGAAGTGAACAAAGGTTGGTGCCGAAGCTATTGATTGTTTTGTAGACTAGAGAACGAGTGAAGAACAAACCTATCCTCCGCAAATCCAGCATCCTTATATACAGTTAACGCGACCGTCGTCACCTTTGCTCACTTGTTCCAAAATACATCCTAACTCCACCCAACGATGTACGCAACCCTTTCAACCTGCGGCCTACGCCATAACCATCACGCCATATTTACAACGCAACCAACAAAACCTGATTCCTTCCAACAAAACCTGATTCCAATCAACAAAACCTGATTCCTTCCAACACAACCTGATTCCTTCTATCGAAACCTGTTTTCCTTCATATTCCCTTTCCTCTTCATCGATCCTTATTCCTTCTTCGATCCTCACTCGACACAACCGTGACACTTTTGGTGGATCTTTCTTTACACATGCAGATGCAATTGCTGACCAGAGTGTGGGTATGAGGGAAGTCCCTCCTGGGACGGCTGGGGGTTAGTAGGTCTGGTGGTGCAGGTGGTGCATCTTTCTTTGAAGCTTCAATTTGTACAAGGTATTCAACTTGTTGTCCAAGGATCACAATAGTATTGAGGGCAATTTCATGTTTGGTTGCAATTGAGGCCAAACGAGATACCAGTTTTTGATTCTGGGTGGTAAGATGTTTGTTGATCTCGAGAACATCCTTGTGCAGTGGTTCAAGGATGGCTTTGAATACCTGATGAATTCTGTCTTCATCTTCATCGTTTGGATTCAGTAGGTTGGTGGAGGGGTCCTGAAAACCTTCATCTTCAGGATCATCCTCATAGTCCGAATATTGATTGTTGACATCGGCATCCTTTGGGGCATCTTCAAGATGTAGGTCAGTGTCATCAAAGTTTCCAATATGGTCAGGATTGGTTGGTTGTTGAGGTGGTGAAGATGGTTGTGGTTGTTCAGAGAATGACCGGGGATAGACCATACCAATAGCCATGCGGGGACTTCAATGTGTACATGGGGCATTGAGTGGCAGGTATCGTGAAGCAGACTGCAGTTGGCGAGAACTTCCCTGCTTGCCATTCCTTCCATATTCGGATATTTGGCTCTTCAGAGTACGATGTGATACAGCTGGGGCATCGATTTCACAGTGCAGGTCTGAACTGGGATTTGGATAATGGTGCATTCCATAAGTACCAAAAGTGCAAGGTGGGGGTGGTGGTGGTATAGGGGAAGTCATGTAAGACTTGTGAGGGTTTATTAGGTGCTAAATATGTTAAAAAATGAAATTTTCCTGAATATTTTAAATCAGTATAAATCCAATGTTTGAATGTTGATATAAGTGGCCTCAGTGCCACCTATTCACGGAGTGGGTTGGAGCTTCACGTCTTTTGTCCTAGCAAGGTGTTGGATCCTTGTACCAAAGTATTTGCCTCCTCACAGCAGATACAGAAACACCAGTAGACACAAAAAAACCTCTAGAAGGTCTGCTTTATCATGGAGCTGTGAAACTACTGCAATGAAGGAAGCACAACTTAACTCTGAAAGATCCACCCAAAGACTCATGGGGTCAATGGCGGCAAAGTAGCGGGACATTGTTGCTTATACACTGGTTGGTCTGCTGGGCCCCAGTGGCCAATATGTTCCAAAGGGGGAAATGGTAAAAATGCAAAAGTTCAAAAAAATGACAGTTATGAAGTCAATATTTGTCCGAACAAGGTGTGCTTTCAGCAGGGCAGACCTGGGCGTGTGAAGACGTTGTGTTGTTGAGGGTGTTCAAAACGAATGAAAACTCTTTGAGAAACGATGGAATTCAATTTTGGGTTTTTCAGTTCGAGGATTTTCAGCCCTGAGAGTCTAGGGCTTATAGGTAGTTCGTTCTAAGGGCTTTTGGAGCCGCTGAATTGAATGCCGTTGTCCGTTCGTGAATTGGAGTTGATTCAATTGAGATAGAGGGGGGGTAGGGGCAAAAGTGTGACTTTTCGAGGATTTTTGCCCTGACAGTCAGGGGCTTGTAGGTAGGTGTAGGTGGTTCGTCCTAATAGCTTCTGGAGCCGGTGAATCGACTGCCGTTGTCCGTTTTTGATTTGGAGTTGATTCCACTGAAATGGAGGGGGGTATGAGTGAAAAAGCAACTTTTCCAAGATTTTGTGTAACTAATGCACATGTTTAGCGTTTGGTCTGAAATTGAAACCTGAGTCTTGTCTGTATGCGCTTTCGATGCTCCCAAAGTTTGAAGTTGATTGGATAAGAATTGGTCGTGTAGATAAGCAGTGGGGGCCCTTTTGCAGGCAGTTGCAGGGGGGGAAAAAGAGGGGTAAGAGGCCCAGTTTTCTACACAGCAACAATAAAGATCCTGGAAAAGAGATGCGCTGTGGTAGGGGGGGTAATTGGGGGTTAGGAATCGAATGCAACTGTTCGTTCGTCGATAGTTGTACTGGTTGTCAACTTATTTTCAAAAAACAGTTTTGCTGGTGTGAATGTCTCTTATTACATCAATGGCAGCCCTAGCTCCTGAGTACTCTATGAGGTTGAGTGTAACAGTATGGAAATTTACAAATGAAAATAAGTTTCTTTGTTTTTCCTTTAGAACTATGGATAGCAGTCTTTCCTTTGTTCATTGGTATAAGGATAGCAAACACTTTTTATAAGATGCAGTACACCTGCAGTTATTTCATTTCAGAATACAGATATTTATATTTCCTTGGGATTATATGGGTAAAGACATCTGTATTTTTTTTGGTCATACCAGTGCTATTATTGGTATTATGTATTGGTTTCTGATGCTCAATATACTTTGATTTCTGCTGTTCTGGACTGGGTGCCTGAGGATGGATTCAATATTCAAAATATAGTGGTTACATAGCAACCAAGAATAACACAAGAGAAGCAAGTGAATATTGGATGTGATTATATTCATCCAATTTTCATTGACATATAAATCAGTTACGATAATTCATTGTTGCCAGAAAGGTGAGGAAAGTCAGTGCAGCATGGTTTCTACTTTAAATAATCGAAAATTCAAGGCTTTGGCCAAATCATCTTTATCAAAACCCAAGGAAACAAATCAAAAATTACCACCTGAACCAAAGCCCGGTTCAAGACACATTATACATATTGGCAAGCTTTCAAACAAAAAAAATCACCCTATGAAGATTTTTTTGGATTCTGTATATGAACACCTGTGATGTCAAAGGAGTGGGCCATGTCATATGGTATTCCATTCATCACTCAAATGCAATCCAAGATAGTACAAAACTTAAATACAGCAATAGTAGTATGGGCAGGTTGGCAGAACTCCTTTCCTGTCACTGTGGGGTATGAATGCCATAATTTACAAGAAATTTTTGAAATTGGTCCAATGGCGAATTCATTATATATTATATTACCTTACTTGTGGATTGGAAAGCATAGGGTATACAGTGGACTTACCAATGAAAATTATATAATCCAGTTTACATCGAAATACTACCACCAACACTGTACGAAGGCAGCAGTTCCTTTGATTTCAATTGAATCCGACAATTCGATTCAAAACTTTGAAACAGACCTGGAAAGGATCTGGGTTATTTGTTCAATACATATCAATGTGGTACATGAGATTGAAATCAAAGGGGTACAGCAAATTCTGTGGCAGTACAAAAACTTTCAAACATTATATATGGAGCAAACTACCAATACTCTTCTGCCTCATCAATCCTACAATCATGCTACTGACTTGAAAAATTTTGAGCAACCTCCATCAGGTCCCCTCTATACTATCTCGGAGAAAGAGCTTTTTGTCCTGAGACTGTATCTGAAGAACATACTTGATTCTGAAAAGATCTGTCCTTGCAAGTCACCCACAGGTGCACCTGTACTCCTCATTCGAAAGCCACACCAACAGAGCTGACAATTGTTTGTGGATTAAAGTGGACTTAATTGTATAACGAATATGAACCAATATTTATTGCTGTATATGAACAAACTCAGACAGGGTTGCTGGATCCAGGATTTTCACCAAGATTGATTTGAAGGTGTAGAACAATATGATTTAAATCAAATCAGGAAACAAGCGGAAGGCGACATGTTGGAGGAAATAATGACATTATGATCAACAGGTGATACCCTTTGAATTGCCAAATGCACCAGCTATATTCTAAAATATGACGAATGGGATTCTGTAAGATCTAATGGATCATAGAGTAGTAGTTTATATAGATGACAATTTTATCTATATGGAAACCAAAGAAAAGTATGTGCTATTGACTAGAGTGGTTTTTCATCAACTATAGGAAACAACTTGGCTATCATGCCCCATAAGTATGAATGGCACCAAAAGCAAGTTTAGTTCCTTGGGTACCTGATATTGGGAGCAGGTGTCAGCATATTGGATAACAAAATTGATATCATTATTAAATGGGAGACTCTGGAGTCTGTCAATAACATTCAATCATTCCTCTGATTGACCAACTGCAATCAATATTTCATTGACAGAATTTCAGACATATACAATCCATTAAAGAAGTTAACGAAGAAAACAAATGCAATATTTGACTGGAAAGCAAATCTGCAAAAATAAATTGCCTTCAATATTCTAAGAAGTACTTTACCAAGGCTTCTATACTGCAACACTTGAAATCTGTTTGGGCTGTGGATCGGTGCAGTATTCTCCCAACTCTTTGATGGATGATTGCACCTTATTGCCTAGTATTTCCCAAAGATAGACAACACTGAAATCAACTACAAAATTCATGACAAAGAGATACTTGTGGAAGTATCTGCATTCAAGGAATGGAGACATTATCCCAAAAGTAGTACTTTTCAAATAAATGTGTTTACCAATTACAAGAGTCTCGAATACATTACAACCATAAAGATTTCATATCAGAAACAGCACTACAGGGCTCAAGTGTTGGTGGATATGATTTCAAAAGATTCTACTGACTCAGTAGTGCGAATGGAAATCTGGATGCATTATCAGGGAGTTTGGAGTACCATTTGAAACATGGAGCAGTGGCACCGAAGATAATGAAAACCAGTCTATGCATTGCTTTCTGAAACCGAATCAGTTGGACAATATCTGAAGGGGAAACAGTACAAGTGACAGCAATGAAGTTATAAGGTAAACAAATTGTAATTTCTTCTGCAAAGTTGAAAGCAATCCCAGTAGTTAAGTTCAACCAACAGCTCTTGGAAGCTGTGGTAAGCACCATTGATGATGAGACTATATGGCAAGAAGAGTATGTCCAGGCAAGAGAAGAAAACCTGTGCACAGATATTTGTTTTGAAGATGAAGTCCTTCATTATAAAGGCAGATTGTGGATCCCAGACAATCTGTAGTTATGGAAAAAGATATTGAAAGTAGAGTAGTATTCAAAGGTGGCAGGACACATTGGGCAGGACATGGCAATCAGGTGGGTCAAATAAAACTTTTTTTGACTGCAAGTAGAAAAAGTCATCAAAGACTATATCTGCTCATGTCCTGAATACCAAAGAAATAAAGCAGCTTGACACACGCACTACGGACTTCTACAACCCCTCAAATTGTCATACTGCCTATTGGATTCAATTTTCATTGCCTTTATTATTGAATTACCTGCTTCAGACCACTGCTCATGGCTATGGGTAATTATTGACTGATTTTCAACAAGGGCTTACTTCATTCCATTGAAAGATGGTGAGAAGAAAGCTACAGACCTGGTCCAAATCTTACTGAGAGATGTATGGAAATTCCATGGTCTACCATCGAACATAGTGTCAAATAGAAACTTTAGGTTCACCTTATTAATTTTGTCCTCAATGGTAGAAGCTGTTGACATCAGGTTGAAGATATCTTTACAATCCCACCTTCAAATAGATGCGTAAATAGAATGTACTGACCAAATACTTGAATACAATCTGGCAAATTACAGCAATTACAAGCAGGATAATTGGTTTGAGATGTTACCAATGACGGAGTATGCCTATAAAAACTCTGTCACCATCACTCTATAATAGTCACCATGTTTTGCCAATTTTGGATTCAATTTTCAATCAAATTGGCTTATTAATAGAGAAGCACAGAATCTGGCATCTATGAACGACTTTCACTGGATAACCAGCAGGCTTGCACTCTATCATAAGGGCTTAGAGCAAGCACAGGTAAAAATGTAAAAGTTTCATTACAGATATTCAAAGGAACCTCCAAAGTATTTGGTTGGTGATCTAGTTATACTAAATGGAAAGCACCATAAGACTCCAAGATCATCTACAAAACTGGATGCAAAGCGTGATGGATCCTTCATGATCTCAAAGATTCTCTTGCCCACCACAATTGAGCTTCAATGCCTGGATTGATGCTGTATTGACATCGCTGTTAATGTATTACTCACCCAACCATATCCATGGACCACAAATCCTACTAGATCCACATCTGGGCATGCTTCAGCTGCTAACCAAAACGAGATTGATTGTTATGTTGATGGCTACAAGTATCTGACAGGCTACGAAGTTGAAGAAGATATTGGCAGCCAGTATAGAAAAGAATAGAAATGGGTTGTATATCAGGTCAAGTGGAAGGGGTATCTGGAAGAAACAGATTGGACTGAAGAATCATACAAAGCGACCAATGACAAGTGACTGTTAATGGAGTATCACTGATAGAATCCTCAGGGTACAAATAAAAATAGGATGAAACAGTTAAGCTGTACCTTTTCCCAATGAATGGGTTTTAATGGCTTGCAAGATACTTAGCAAAAGATTTGGTTTTTGCAGAGAAAGATGGATTTTGTTTTTGGGCATGAGGATTCATATTTTCTTAATCATGAAGAAAGGATGGAATTTGGTTCCCAGGGCATACAAGATCACTATTTTTCCAAACCAAAAAAAAGAAAAAGAATACAGAGTGTCTTGACTCGAAGCAAGCAATATGATTGGTCAATTCTGCTTGCTGCCATGATTTACATTGAGGCAAGCCAATCGAATGATTCATGCAACAAGGTTTGTGCAGACCTTGTAATATTGTGGATTTTAAATAAATGACTTCACCATGCCGGATGATATTTCATCACAGGTAATGAGGGGCAGCCATATTTGGTCATTCAGAGAAGCACTCTCGAAGAGTGGGGTTAGTATTATGTCTCACAAGTTCACAGTGGGGTTATGTATGATCATTGGTAATTGTCCAGAATATAATATCATCAGCTATTATTGGTTTCGGAGGCCAGAGGCAATATTTCAGGATGGGCAGCAAACAAATACCCACACCTCTGAAAAGAAATGAATGTGATGTAAGGGTCACATTTACTTCTGCTATGAATAGCTGATATCAAATACACAGCTGGTCACCCGCTGAATAGCATTGTGTAAGAAGTTCATGACCTGCCAATAACAAATGGACAGCTGGCACCTGGCTTAATGGTACCAGCCAAGAAACGAATGAGAGTTGGAAACCTATGACAATATGCCAACTCTGAACAGTACACCTGCTCTCTATCAAAGTATGCCTGTTTCTCTGGAAGTTACCAGTTCAAAATGATAATACTGGTCTGGAGGCACAAACCTACAAACTTGATGTCATAAAGAATACCGATGATCAGATAATGATCAAATTTTGATAAAGACATTGAAGGATCATGAGATGGAGATCTATGATTGTTGCAAATGAGTGGGTATTGGTTTGAAAATATAGGAACTCGAAAAAAATGTGCCCCTAGATGTATTTGTTGGAGCAAAAATGGAGCTATAAATACATTGGATTCTTTGAGGGTAGTAAAGTATAACATTCTCAGTAAAGAGAACAAGCTTTAATAATATATATATTGAAAAGCCATTCTTTTTGTTCAGAAGCTTTTAGTAATTCAATATTCCAAGTAAAGTTCTTAACCTACCTTTGAAGCAGTCCCAAATCAAGTAGCAATACTTCTATGGCCAGGTAAACCTGAAGTCACACTTCTAGTGTTACAGTCAAAATCTAAACTGACTTATAACAATACTGGTGATATCTTCAGCTTCAAAATTAAACTATTTTTATCTGTTTCAATTTCATTCTTATTTAGTATTTGTTATTTTGATGGTTGTTTTTCATACTAATTCATCTATTCTGATATAATATAGTATTCCAGTAGATTCAAAGCTAGCTATTTCCACAATCAGTATATAACATATATGTAGTACTCTGTCTATATTATTCTTTTTTACTATCAAAGTATTCTCTTTCTTTAAATACATAATAAATTTTTGAATTGTCAGTTTCGGTAATATATCATTGACAACTATCTACTGATTTAGGTAATAAATTTATTGTTTGGTATTGAATTGTAGAATCAATCGATTTTTTTGATAGCTATAGTAAGGTTAATGGTTACAGATATTTCCTGTTTTATATTCATTTGATGAATAATAGTCAATCGTATTCTATCCAGCAAGTGGTATTTTATGATTTATTGTATCATTTATTATCATATTGTGAATTATAATATACTGTATTACAATTTCAAATCCTAGTATATTGATAAACAGCAGCCAAGAAAATATTTTTCAGATATCTCTACCAAATCCTGGAATTCTGTAATTAATAATTACAAAAATACCTCATAATACTAATTGTTGATTAATTTCCTTGGATGTGGAATATATTTTACTGTATTATATATAATCAATTTGCTTTGAATATTAATGTATAAACTATCAATCCCATCTGATGACTATGGAAGTTGCTTAAAATATAGTCTCTACTTTCATTCCAATCTTGCTCTAGATTTGGCTGCAGTTATATCCACAGGTGCAAAAAATTTGATCAATGAATCATATAATCTTTTAAAACTTTAATACCAATTGCCCAGTTCCATTTATAGTTTATGGCTTTTAACAAATACTGACTTGATCACCAGATAATATTTCCTACTTTTGTGCAATATTGGTTGGTCAGTTTCCTGGTATAATAAAAGTAATATTGGCCATATAAAAAATATTCAGTATTTCCAGTTCTCAAATCCAGTAAGATGTATTATCAAGGGTGAATATTGAAATTTGAAAATATCTGTAATATATTTTGTTGGCCTGAACCATTGACTGTTCTTCTGTAAAAGATATACAAATCCACTAAATATTAATTATATAACAAAGGTTTCTGGACTTGAAAAATATACTATATATGAATTGATAAAGTTAATCAGCTACAGAATATATATAGAAGTAATACAGAACATGCAGTTGGTAAACATCACAAGACTTTGGAGAATATCAAGTTCATAAATAATACAAATTTTCTGGAAAGGTAATAACTGAATCAGTATGGTTCATTCAAGGGAAGGCTGTAAATGATAGTATTATACCAAAACAACAATACCATATGAACTTTCAATATGGATGCTAATTTTATTCAGAAAAAGACTTGTTTGATTCAAGTGCTGAATAATTGTTTGATTTACAAAGATAAAAAGGCACTGAAACAAAACTGTATAATTAAATCCTTAGAGCATATAAAAATGGAGATATGGAAAAAAAGTAGAAAAATAATTAGAATACTCTGATACTGGCAGTAATAGAAGAGCTCAAGTCTCTGAAAAGAAAACACAAGTGAATAGTCATTGGAAAAACAGTAACATCAATTTCAATCCATTTTCAGTATTTAGTGGTATAGGGGTCAATCTGTAAATATCCAGACCAAATCCAATATTGACAGTAGAGTAAACTTCTGTACTGTTCACTAGGTTGTATACTTGGCTGTATATTTCCATTTTTAAAGATCTTTGAATACTTTTATATAGATAGGGCTGCTGCAATGCATTCAAGGTGAACTGATATTTTCATCTTAAAATTTTTTATTTGCCAGTTTGAAACTTTAGCCATTCTTGGAAGCTTTGGTTAATAGCAAAGCTTACCTATAACTTTGGCTAGCAGCAACACTCAGCTTTGGCAAGTATCCAAAGCATCAATCAGTGATAGAGCTTTACTCCAAGTGGTACTAGCTGCATAGTACTACCAATTGTTTATTTTGACTTTGGCTAGTAATATAGCTCTGGCTGGATATATAATGGATTGACTTATAACTTTAAGTCCACTCAATCAGCCATTACCACTATAAATATTCAGCAGACAGTGGACTATCGCCATATGATTATACTTATACTTACCATTATACTTCCATTTACCTTGAACATATCTGTTTAGCAATAGAACTAAAAATTCCAATAGCAAATTGGCCTGGGTGATCTGCACTCCATATAGGCTGAAGTATAACCACTAATCTATCAACCTTGTTTGGAATCTACAATTCCATGGCACTTGGGTATTATAAGATCTTTCAACTTAGGCTGTTGATATGGATGGCAAAGCAGGTTATAAAGTTGGTTGCCCAGTTGGTACAAATATAATTTTTATCCAAAAGTCTATCAATATTATTATTCTGGAGTATATAAATTTTCTAAAATAGTATATTCTCAAAAACTTACTTCATCTATGAAATTAGCTGATATTTTTCCACTAATCTATTATATGAAAAATATAGTTCTTACTTCCAAATTATAATACAAATGAACTGTATAATAAAGTATATGTTTAGAAACACCTCTTCAACCTACTCAACTGCCTATATATGGCCAAATATGATATAATATCCAAAGATATAGTATTCATGATTCCAAATAATGATACTGAGTTAATAATAATATTTGATATTAGAAGAAAAGCAAATCTCCAGGTTTTATTTGCAAGCAGAATCAGCAGTATAATTTTCATAAAAATTGACTATATGAAAGTATAAATATGGATACAAATGTAATTGCAAAGATAAGAGTATAGTAATTGTCAACTATTTCCTAGATTTCAATAATGGTAATGTTGATAGTAATGTTAATGGTAATAGTAATGGTAATGGTAATGGTAATGGTAATGGTAATGGTAATGGTAATGGTAATGGTAATGGTAATGGTAATGGTAATGGTAATGGTAATGGTAATGGTAATGGTAATGGTAATGGTAATGGTAATGGTAATGGTAATGGTAATGGTAATGGTAATGGTAATGGTAATTATAATATAATTCAATTAACTCTTTAAACTATACTACTTCCCAAGTTTGGAGCTATACTATACTGCTGCCAACAGCTGCAAAAAATAATTAGAGATATACTACTGAGCAGAGCTTGTAATATATTAGCTTACTGTCAAACTTATTTAATAATCTGAAATATATTGCTGCAGCTTTATTTATATGAAATTTGAATATTTACAAGGCAATTATGATGAAAGAAAAAACCCAGTACAAATGGCCAGCAAGCTTGAAAGTACATCCAGTTTGCTACCATCATACAACTCCCAGATTTGCTTCAATACTATGACCATCTATTTGAAAGGAAGATCATTATAAAATTGACCTGAAAGATGGTGAAAGCTTGAATGTGTATATTGCTTGCAGTAGAATTGAAAGTATATACAGTAGTAATGATACTATTTTCAGTTTTATTTCTATCCCAGCCTGATATATAATCTAGTATTTAATTCAATAGTCAGAGTTCCTTATACTACAAATCTGTGAAACAATTATCTATATTAAATATATTCTTCAACCTCAGTATAGGGCTGTCAAAATATCATGCTATATGATCTTACCATATATATATCATTCCATTATGAAGTGAAACACCTATACCAGTATATATTGACTGCTCTAAACAGCAGCTTTTGTCAAGCAATTTGCTTCAATACATGCTACTATCGGCCAATATAGTTAAAAGTTGGCTGAATCAATAACCAAACTGACTATAAAAAACAATTTGATTGCTTTAGAGTTTTAGTCAGTACTAAATATTAGAATAGTAATATCTGGTTCAAGTTGATTTTCATATAACTATAATAACTATATACGATAGTTGATATTTTATTATGCTATGTATACATGTTAATAAAATAGAATTGTTTATTCTTCCAGTAAATCCAAATTTGCTATACTTTCTCTCAACAGGGATCTGCATATGATACATATATTCAAATTTTATTTATACTTCGCAATTCAACTGGCCAGAGTGCTAATTTCCAAAATAATATATCTGCGAACTACAAATAGGTTATATGATTTGCTATTTGCTGTTAAACTATCAAGATTTCAACACTTGGAATTCTAGTGGCTATAAAAACTTAACAAAAATTCAGTGTAACAAGTATACAAATGAGTTAAGAGACTCCAAATCTCAAAATTACAAAAGTAAACCAAGGTTGATATTAAAGCTATAGATTGTTTATAGACTAGAGAACAAGTGAAGAACAAATCAATCCTCTGCTAGACTATTGCCCTTATATATATCATGTCTGTCCATTATCACTTAAAAGTACTCATTTGATATACATTCCAATAACACCATATATTCTACTTCACCTCTATACTTTTATTTTATTATTGTTCTTATCTTTCAACTAGCATTCCAAAACATGTTTTTCCTTTCTGAAACTGGTTTTTCTTTTTCACAAACCTCTTTATGTTCTCAAAAGGCTGTTTGTTATTCTCATAGTATATATATTAGTTTTCTGCAACAAATATAACCATCACTCATCGATTCTCATTCACTCACCAATCCTTAGTATTAGCAACAGTTGCAAATTACCGGTTGAGTTCTGTTCCAGTTTTGGAACCATACTGAATCCAAACTAGCACCAATCTCCAGTTGCAAACCCGGAACTGAGGCAAACGGTTTGGGTATAGAACCGTACGATACCCACACAGGCCCAGATTTCAGGTTTCAAACCTGCAACCACACCGAACCTGCCTGGTTTTGACTAATTCCACCTCTAAAATTATTCTTCTAATTATATATTGGAGTTCTGATAAGATTGCAATATGTTCTATATGTAGATTATGTAGATTTTGACACTCTTTGACCTCCGGCTGCCCAATTTGAAATACAATTGGTATTTGTTGAGTTGCTGTGAATTCAAGCCAAAATGGTGGCCAGAATTGACTGTCTTTCACAGCGACTCCATAAATACTAACCATATTGCAAATTGGTGAGCGGGAGGTGCAAGAGCATCAAAAACTGCACAATCTATATATATCATATGTCACAATCCAATCAGAACTCTATTAATCATTTGGAGCAGAAAACATGGCGTTATTGGGGTAATGAAAAATAAGGCTCTGCTGCAGGTGACAGCCACCAAAAGCCTGCAGTTTCAGTTTGGTCCCAGGTTGGAGGTGGTAGTGGGTGCATTTGATCTAGTAATGGGTCTCCAAATGCTTTTGATATGTAGAAGAGTGGTTGTATTGTTCAAATATAAAGGTTTTTGGGTAATTGTAATTGATAGGTCCATGAACTAACAAGTTCAGGAATGACATAGGGTTCTATGAGTTTTCTGTCTGGATTTTTACTGGTCTTTGAGTTGTTATATTTTTAGTATCCATTCATACAAAATCGTCTTTTTTCAATACTTGTCATTTCCAGTGGTTTTTGTCTGCTTGTTCCACTTGTATAGCTTGTGCTCTGAAAATTTCAGCTCTAATATGATTAAATACTTCCATTATTCTTTGCGCTGTGAGTATTGCATTAACTTTTTAGATGTTATCATTATTCTAGACTGGGTATTGAACAAAGGTCATTGTGTGGTGGAATCTACAGATGTCAAAGAATCGCAACCACTGTATAGACTTTTAAGTACTGATGTTTGATTGAAACTCAGCCATTCGAACCTATTGTATCCAGTCTGTGACACCTAGCAAGTTCAGTGTGGGGTCATGTATGATCAATCACCATCTCTTGATTGAAATGTGATTGGCTATTACTGCTTCCAGATGTCAGAGCCAAAAATTTTCACTGGCCTGCAGGCAAACACCCACACCTCTGATACCTGACCAAAGCTAGTCAAAAGTTATGGTTGCTTCTGTTTTGAATCACCAATAACAAATGAATAGTCTACAAACAGCTGAATGGCATCAGCCAAGAAACTGATAAGTCACTGATAACAAATGAACAGCTGGGAACTGGCTGAATGACACCAGCCAAGAATCTGATGACCTAAAAATATGTGCCAACTCTGAACAACAAGGCCGCTTTCAATCATTGAAGGCCTATTCAACTGGAGGTTATCAGATCGAAAGGAAGCTACTGGTTCAGAGGCAGACAGCCTATAAGCTGAATACCATAATGGGTCCCAGTGGTCTGATTATGATCTAATGAACATAAAGACCATAGAAGATTGAGACATAGAGGATTGTGGCAGTTGCAAAGGAGGTGGGCATTGGTTCAAAGATATGGGAGCTCTAGAGAAAAGCATTGATAGAGTATTTTTAAGAGTGAAGATGAAGGTATAAAGATTATGAATTCTTTAAGGGTAGACAGGCATCAACCTTCTCAGTGAAGAGAACACATCTTGACAATATACACATTGGAGAAACCCTATTCCTTTTGTTCAGAATCTGTCAGTGATTTCCACAGGCTGAGCAAAGCTCCTGCCCTGCTGTCAAAGCAGTCCTGAATTAAGTTCTAATACTCTTTGATTGGATGAATCTTTGGTGCCACTCCCAGTGTTATACTGTCATTGTGTTGGTAATTGACAAACTCTCCGAGATAATGTTCAATAGCTACATTGATTCATTCCATTTGGCTATCACTCTGTGGATGAAATACTGTAGAAAGTCTTCATTCTATTCCCGATTGTTTGAATATTAGTCTCCAAAGTTCCACAGCACCCAGAGATCTGCACACTGACACCGTAGTATTTGGAATACTGTGCAATCTGAATACTTCTCTGATGAACATTGTTCCAATATTCTTTTCATCTGTGCTATTATGGCATGGAACGAAATGTTCTATCTTGAACAGCCAGTCTACGATGAACCATTGTGCATTGTATTCTTCACTGTCTGAAAGTTCTACAACAAAGTCCATACTCCGGTATTTCCAAGGCTGTTTGCAGTACTTTCAGTGGT
Organism: Trichophaea hybrida; assembly: GCA_015178995.1. Lineage (NCBI taxonomy): Eukaryota > Fungi > Ascomycota > Pezizomycetes > Pezizales > Pyronemataceae > Trichophaea > Trichophaea hybrida. The sequence goes on from WHVE01000140.1 coordinate 142,546, forward strand.
TGGAGCCATCCATATTTCTTTTGATTGTTGGCTTTGCTGCATTGACATATCTGGCAATTCCAAACATATCTATTCACATCCTGCCCTATGCCTTACTAATTGTAATTGTTTTTCAGTAGCTTGAAAGTTAACTTTGCCTTGGTGCCCTGATGTAGGTCCATTGAGGAGTTAATTAAATAACTCTAGCTTATTCTCTTCGGTTCAATTGGTGTTATATGTTGTGTGTGTACAGAACCCCTTGCGGGTATTATATAGTCAACTTTTACATATGTTTTGGATTCTGTTCTATAGCTCTTGTAGTTTAATACTCTCATTATTTTGGTTTACCACGTTTTCAAAGAACATCAACAGGTATGTTGGTATGTTTTTATCAAGAATGTCGGTTTTTAGCACAATGTGTTGGGATTTTTGTGTCCCACCCCTTTGGAGGAATATCTTCTAGTATTCAGGCAATTGAAATCAGGTTTCTGGCCTTGCTTACCTGATAGATAAATCATCTTGAACTCGAATTTTGACTTACATTTGGTCTATCATGTTTGACTTCTGTAAAGTAATTTTGAGGTCCTGAAGTACTCCAGGTTCAGGTGATATATCAATATTTTTATTGAATGTGTTTACCTTTTACATTCCTTTCTCCACTGCTGGAGACTTTTGACAATAGCCCCCAACTTCTAGTCATGCATTTCATAGTTGTTTTCAGCTGTTATATGTTTCTTTGAAGGGAATGTCACTGGGTATAATGTTCCCTGATTATCATACTGTAATATTACTGCTGCAGATATATAACTGAATACATCTGTTTTCAATACAATTTTTGGTTATAGTTCTAGCAGAGTGATACTGGAGATATGATAATAGTCACTTTTAGCTTCTTGAAGACTCTTTTTCATCAGTCCCTCAGCAGAATGACACCAGCTTTATTATTAGCTTCGGAAGTGGCTGGGTTACCTGGCTACAGTTTCTAATAAATCTTCGATTAAAGTTGACAAAATCTAGAAATTCTTCTACCTCTTTGAGCTTGCCTAGAGCTTTCCATTCTTTGACCAGGTGAATATTTTCTGAATCTATATATATTCCATTTACACTCACTATTAATCTCAAATTGTTGACATCATTCTGGTGAAATTCAAATTTTTCAGCTTTTAGATATATTTCTGCAACTTTGAGAGTCTGCATTACCACTAGAACATGTTCTTTATATTTCTTCATATCATTGCTGTAAATTGGATTGGTATTCAAAACTGCTATACAGAATATGTCTATGAATAGACATAGGTTGGTGTTAAAGAATTTTAGCCAGAGTGCTGGTGTATTGGTTAATCTGAATAGTATATTGAAAGATTTAAATAGACTATAATAGGTATGGAAAGCTGATTTATATTTGTCCCCTTTGGCTATCCTAAATGAATTTTGGGTATCACAGATATTGAACTTTGTATAGATAGGAGCTTTGAAGAACTTTAGTAGTGGTTTCTGGATTAGGGGTAGCAGATAATAATAGTTCATTATTTCTTTATTCAATCTTCAATACTCTACAAAGAGTCTTAATCCACCATTTGGTCTTGATATGAATCATATTGGAGATTTACAGAGTTATAATAATAACAGGATAAAGCCTTTGAATGAGTTGTTTTCAATCCATTCATTTAGAACTTGTAGTTCTGCCCTGGATAAGATATGAATTGATCTCAATGGCAATTATGAACCCTGTCTGTAATAGTATCTTACGGTTGTATGGTCAATGGAGTGATAGCCACTATGCTATTACCATAATGACCAATAGAAAAAACTCATGCTATGACTTTGATATGACATCTATTAGTTATTTCTCTTATAAATGCTTCTTTTTCAACATCATTTCAATCCCATATAAGAATATGGTATACAACTTCAGCTTCTTATTCTTGTTGAGTTTCAAGAAGGGTTCCGCTGCCAAAATATATATATCCAGTTTTGATTCAACTGGATGTTTCTTTGACTCCATATAATTGCCTCGTATATATAGAATTTAGCAGTATTTACAGTATTGCTAGCTGTCAGTCGTTTCGAAGCCAATTCTTCCGATTCGCAATTTGACTGTCATATTGTAAAGTAGTCACCATGAAAGTTCAAAAACTATTGGATTGTATCCAAATATTGTAACAAATACAGGTAGCTATGCTTGATATCTATGTATTCCTAGGTCCAGTTGAATAATTGTGGAAATAGTCTCTAATTTGATGGATTCTCTCTCAATTATCTCTATTCACTTTGATGCTGTCCTTCCTCAGAAGCAATTCTATTCCCTTTGACCACTGAAAAGTCCTTAGGGGTAGAACCATGGTAGCCTGCTACCATTGCTGCCAGGGCCACCTCTGGTGCACATGTGGTATTGTTAATATGTTTCTGTTTTATTGGGCCTGTTGCCTATCTTCCAGACTTCTTTTCTGCCACGCAGATACGAATCTGGATGTCCGATTTTGAGGATCACTTGTCAAACTCTGTATGATCGCAGGGATCAAGAGTAGTAGGTAGGAGCTCAGCCATTGAACTGGCTCGCCCAATGGCGGAGGTGTTAAGGGTCCTGTTATACTCTAGCTAGAGTCAATATGGTATGAATAAACAACAACAACTCTGTATGATCTGATAGAATATCCAAATATTGTAACAAATCCTTCATTTCCTCAGACAGACCTTGTTGTAGCACCTTCAATTGTTCCATTTGATATCAGGTACTCATCCCTGATATTCTGCCCATATTGTACCACTTCTCAATTCATTTATTGAAGTTTGAGCAGTTCCCAGTTTGCTGTGGCTCTTATGTCTAGTATTCGCAATAGTTTAATTTTTCGACCATTTCAACTAGAGCAGCTTAAAGGCAGCATGGAATCAATTGGTATATTTCCGGTTTTTGTTCAATAGTTTCCTTAATGAACTGTACTAATATTCATCAGTAAATTTGGGGCTTGGCATATGCAACATGCAGCTTTCAATGCCATATGATTTCATGATCTCCAATACCCAATATCTGTTCAATTAAGCAATAGGCTTTGAAAATACTATTATTTTTGGTCCAAAAACCATGTTTTAGAATTATCACTTGCTAGGTTTTTAAAATATCAAAATTGGAGATCGCCAAAAGATGTACAATTCAAAGCTACATATTTCATATACCAAGCTCTTAATTGTCTAATTAATATTGGTGAACTTATTTGGACAGTTTATTTACAATAATATCAATTTTTGATACAGTATGGCTATTGTCATGTAGACCTATAAAACTGGCCGCTTTCAAATATATAACCATTGCTAACACAACATATGTTCTGATCTCCACAAGACAGAAGTAATAGATCTCGAAAATGTTATTCTGATTCTAGCTTTATATTGCTGGTCTGCCTGGCAATATATAATTGAATTCAATTCAATACTACACCTTCTATCCAATTGGCTGGGTATCTCATCTGCAATTGTTCTTTAAAGTATCATGTTGGCTTATTAGCAATCTTTATTGCTAGTTGTACCAGCCATCCTTGGTATATTTATCTGATTGTTTCAGGAAATCAGTCAATTTTGCAGCCTTTATATGTTCTATCTCACCCATTGATCCCATCTGTTGTTTCTGCAAATACCAGAACTCATCAATCTGTATTAGGTATATTTTCCTTTCTTTTGACACAATTGTTAGCTGCTAATGTGTATCTTCCCATTCTTGCCTTCACATTTCCATTTCCAGAGGTATTTCCTTCATCAGTTGTTCTTTTAATTTTGTAACTCTTTCCTGTTGGAGCCATGATGGTCAATTCTACAACCCATTTTGCATTACCTGTGAATATTTATACTTCTTCTGAAGTTACTGCATCCAGTGGTATATCTACTATCACCTGGACTTGCCTTTGTAAGAAGGGGGTAAGGGTGATATCTCTTGATATATACTGGCTCTCTAATGATATCTTTGCAGATTTTGAAGGGTAACAGGTTGAGGTAGCTGTGACTATTGAATTCCAGCCATTGTAGTGAATGTACTACTTCCACATAATCATCACAAATGTGATCCCACTAATTGTGGATTTTCCAGTATATCCAACAGTCTTTATTGCAGGAGATATTTCATTAAATATAAGATTTGGAATTCCAGTATATTTAATATATAAAGGTGAACTGTTAGTAATCATGTTGGTGCTACAGGTATTCCAATAGTCAAAATTTGAATTTGGTTGACTGGTAAATTTGCTTAGGTCTATAACACTCTTCGATGGTTTTGATATGGGCAGGATTCTCCATTTGTGCAAAATATATTTCTGTAAGCAAAGGAGTATATATTGTTAATGTCTAGATAGATTTCAAAGCAAAAGTATCTCGATACTGAGGGTTCAAAGTACACAAAAGATACAATTGGACTCATTAATGCAGTCAAAAAATATTTCCAATTCTTCTATCAGACTGATACAGACCATGGTAGCAAGCCACTCATGTGGTACTTTATAAATACTGTGGATCATCACATTTTGAAAGTTGAGGTCTAAATCTGGTAGAAGTTTCTGAACAATATTACATGCAAATACAATGGCAGGTTTTGTCACTCATGTATTTAAACCAAAAGTAGTAACAATTACAATAAATATTTGGATTTGTCGGTCATCGAAAGATCTTCAGGCAAAATAAACTAATGTGTCTCCAATTGGAATGGATCACTAATCTGCTTTTGCAGTTGCTTGCAGATTTAAACACTATATAGAAGGTGTTGTAAATTCGGTGACAATAGTAGCAACCTGAACTATGAAGATATTGATACATAAACTGAAAATATAACTGGTACAATGAATTGTTGCCTCATACTTTTGTCATCATTTCAAGGATCAGGACTGTAGAAGTTATTAAACTGAACTAAGATTTGTGATTGTAAGTATACAAACAAATCAAAAAACTTAAAATCACCAATTACAAATGCAAACAGAGATTTGTACCCAACATATTTATTATTTTATAGACTAGAGAAGAAATGAAAAGCAAGTCAATCAAACTATAAACCATAGCCTTTCAATATAGCATTTGCAGCCATCATCACTTAAACTTACTCATTCAATATATATTCCAATACTGCCATACTTTGTACTCCACCTCTATACTTTCATCTTATCATTGTTTTTTATTACCCAATAAGTATTCCAAAACATGTAACTTCTTTCTTACATCTGTTTTTCTTTATTGCAATCCTGTTTATTTACTTGAAACACTGTGTGTTTCTCTTGTGGTATATAAAGTAGTTTTCTGCAATGAATGTAACTATTACTCATCAATCCTGATTTACTTACTGATTCTTATATCACACAAATATAACATATACAGTGACTAAAACAGTTAGGCAGGTGAAAAAGAAAAGATTAATATTGAATAAGTATTATAAAATTATATAGTTTCTTGGAAGCAAGATATTTCTCATTCCACTGCAAAGTCAATTTCTCCCTACTCTTTAGCCACTGCAATACCATATCTGTAATATACAAATACTGTGCTGGTAACTCATTCACATTATATAAATACTTGCACTGCTGATTCAATGGTAGAGCCATACTAACAGCAAACAAAATACTGCCAAATAGTCCTTTCAAATTCCATTTGATTATCTAGTTAGTATTGATAATTGCTAATCAATCAGTACATTTTCAACCCTTGGCTTCAAAAATATAAACTGAAATGAAGTTCAGTCTGAAATAATATATTTTAAAATGGCCAGTAAAAAGTATACCTTATAAAAGTTTACAATTGCTCAGTAGGCAGAGATCATAAAACTTTTGTATTTGATTCAGTCTAATAACCTTGGGAATAATAGACTTTGAATCTTCTCCACCAGAGGCTTCAATGTTTGAAATATACTTTGTTTACTAGTACTGTCTGAACCAATACCAAAGCCATATAAAGTTTATATATATCAAATCATAATAAGTTGCTGCAGCTGCAACCTATAGCCAACATGAAAAGTGAAGTCAAACAAAGATTACAATTCAAAATATAATAGTATGAACTTATATTGGAAAAATTATAGATTTTCACTATCCAAATAGAAATCACAAGTTGTCTAATATACACATTGAACAAAATACATTGCTTTGTTACATATATAGACCCAACAAATGAAAGAGTTGATTAGCTAATGATAGAGCATATGGTAGGTCATAAGGTACCATACTCTCTTGTAGATACCTTGAGTCTTTTCCTTCTGTTTCTCTCTTCACTCTGTATCTTAATCTATATACACGGTTCTTTCCATATTGCAAAATTCTTTGTCTTGAATTGCCAAGTAACTTTGCACATATTTTCACAACATCTACTTCAAGGAAGTCTAAAAAGCATCATGATTAATATGTCAATCATGAACATGCCTTTAACAGGCACTATTTACTGGGAAAATACACGCTTACAATTCCCACATCCCATAAAGACTTGTTCTTAACATACACCCGCGTTGCAACCAATAAGATCCGGGACCCAATAAAACAAATTTTACGTTCAATATAAGCAACAGATGTCCAATAGAACGATTCTACCAGGAGAGTGGGGGAGGGGGTCTATTACAGAACCCCTCGTAGCGGTTATCTTCTGAAAGGAACAATTGCACTCTGCATTTCGCCATACCTCCCTCTCTCTTTTGTAGTATCATACGCTTGGATCAACCTGGTAGCACCTTCGTCTGCCTGTGAGAAAGCATAGCCACGCTGCTTCCTCATCCTCTGAACTTGCCGTACCTTTCGGATTGCCTTCTGGAATTGCTCCATACTGAGCGATGTCAGCAATGTACACACTCACAACTATGTTCATACATACCGCGGTCTATAATCTTGTATATTGTACTTTTGAATTTCCTGAATATGATGGTAGGATTGCGGGTAATACATCCGTTTAGAATATTTCCAGGCAAAGTCACGCATCAGGCAGATACAAGGTAAAACGAATGCCATGCCCCAAAACACTGGTGACGTTATTAAACGACTAATAATCCCAAAATATTCCGTTGAGAAGCCCAGTTTTGGGGCTACAGTTGCATAAATTGGCATGACAGCCATCCAAATCACCATTGAGCCTGGGATTGCCATCACAGCGTACTTCGTCCACATACTGGTATTAATTAGGGGCGGTTAGACATCAGAACGCCTCAATTGTAACATGGAAGAGCATACTTGGTAACAAGGGCAGCTTTGCCTAAAACCGTTGCTAAAACGGCTGTGTAAAGTGCTGTTCCCCAGAGCCAGTGTCCAGCGGGCTTTCCATCTTCTTGGGGAAGGTCGTAAAGAAATATAAATTGAGATACTACATAAAGAATCAATGAGTGATAAAATCCATTGATCAGCCAGGCCCAGAAGCTGCTAGGCTTGAACTACATGAAGTCAATATTTAATACAGCGGATGAAGGTAACAAATAGCCTACGAATTGTCCTTTCTGTCCCAACTGATAGAGCTGAGGGTATCGGTCTAATAGCCTCGCACTGATGTATTGATCGAAGATACCCATGACTAAAGGTGGGAGGACGGTAAAAAAGACGTTGTAGAATGATAGAGTCCAAGATTCGTATATTACTTGACCTGAAAAAGCATTTTGGAACGAATACTGGTTTGGTGTCAGAATATAAGTATACAATGAGGGTTGTAACATACCCAGAACTGAGTCATATACAGAGTGATATTTTTGTAAAATGAGTATAGGATTACTCTACTGATACGTTGGTAACTCCAAGAACCATGTACAAGTAATAGTTTCCGGAGGAAGCGGAATTGTCCAATGGCAACATCTGCGCTCCTAGCAGCTTGCAGCCCTTCGACACCACTGATACCGACTCCGACATGGGCAGCCTGTATCATGCTCACGTCATTAGCACCATCTCCAATGGCTAATAGTAGAGACTTGAGATTTCGCTTGACAAGTTTGACAACTAACGCCTTCTGCAATGGCGAGACACGACTGCAGACAATTAGCCAAACAAATTCAGGCATCGCGTTTCCTCGTAGCGCTCGCTTACCAACAAATCACGGCTTTGCACATTACTGCAAGATCTAAAAACATCTTATCCAACGTTTTTTCCAGAGCGAATGCAAGAGAGCGACCGTCGATGACAAGCGCAAGGGCCTAGTAGACAGATTAACATTCTAGAAGGACCTATTGATTAAATTCTTACATCTACTTCCCCACCGGCATCTTGTTGAGATCGGATTGCAGTAAGCTTCTTAGCTATGCTATCCCGAGTGGCGTCGGGTGTTTCCTCATTAATTATGATAAGAGTCATATCTTCGCTAATAAGTTTACAGCTCATGCCAATATTGATAGCAGTTTCCTGACGGTCACCAGTAAGAACCCAAATCTTGATGCCGGCAGTTTGTAGTGTATGTATTGTATCTGGTACTCCATCCTGCAAACGATCCTCAATAGCAGTAGCTCCGAGGAAAACAAGGTCTTTTTCGATCAACTCAGCGGCTTTGTCAAGTTCCTCGCTCCGATTATTGATAGTAGTCGCGGCCTTTTCGTATACTGCACTCCATTTGCGATACTCTTCATCAGGAACCTCTCGCATAGCAAGACACAATGTCCGTAGCCCTTCCGTCGCATAGTCTTCCAGATGCTGTAAAGTCGTTTCCACTATTGGATTGTCTTTTGAGAGACGCTCCAGAATAACAGTGTCTGCGCCTTTAGTGTATATCCGAACCTTGCCATCTGGTCCGCGAAGGATTGCAGACATACGTTTCCGGGTGGAATTGAACTCGCAGATGTTTAGTAAATCATACTCATACTCTTTTCCATCAATGCATATTGTGACAGATTTCGGTTTCCTGGAGATGAACTGATACCCAAGACGAACGGCACCTTCAACCAATGCACCTTCGTCAGGTGATGCTGCCTGGTATTTAATTTCCCCTGGGTTATCTTCACTTCGTTCCGGAATTACGGTGTGACAAGTAGACAGTAGGGTAAGAAAGTGGTGAATAATATCTCGGGAAGTGTGCTTCTTGAGGTTTTCAGTCAATTTCTTGAAATCATGAATTCCTACCACCACACCGTCTTGCATGGTTGCCCTACGATCTTCAGGAACTTCATCTGCGTAGCATATACCTCCAATTGAGCATTGTTTAAATTCCATCATATTGCAAGTAAGAGTTCCAGTTTTGTCAGAAAATATGTATTCAATTTGACCTAATTCTTCAACCAAACTGGATGTTCGGCAAACAGCGGGAGTATCGGTATCATGGTAATAAATATCGAGGTCCGAATTGATGAGGTATGCTTGATAGTATTTGACTATTTCTACGGTAACGAATAAACTATACAAGAAGGGTCAGATTATGGAAATCGGGTAGAATGGGACGGTTGTAAGACCTGATTGGGACAAGATTCGAGTACAACACCCAATACGTCAAAATATCAGAAAAAAACTGCTTCGTTCTATTGTTTCCTGAGAGGAATAAGTAACTCATTGATGAGCTGGTGGACTGTCTTATGTCAGCACAGCCTTAATGAAGTTGAATGAATTTTCAAACCTGTTTTATAACATCTCCTGTGGAAGAAATCACTGACAACGCTAATAGAATTGAGACAAGCATGATGATCTGCACGTTAACCATCCGCTCCACTGCGGTGCGTTTGATAGGTGTAGCCGTAGCATTTCTCATCAATTTGGTTTCGTGACCAGTAAATACAACGACACCGTGTATCCAGGGGGTGTTTCGGAGCGTAGCTCCACGCAACAGCAGTTGATCCGGTTTCAACGGTAACTCCTTCTCCCCACCACCCATATCCATTGTCAATGTCCCCTCATAAGTATACAAACTGCTGTTTGGTTGTTCCGAGCGGATCCTCCCCGAAAGCCGACTGAGGTCACCAGGACTTACTAATCCAGCGGTTTCTGGAATCGCTTGCTTGATTTTGAGGTTTGTTTCACCATCCAGATTGGCCGTCTCAATATAACATAGTCCTTCGGGTTCTGACGAAGCCATCAAGATCAGGTCTGCTGGGAATGGATCCTCTGATTCGACTCGCACAATGTCACCAACACGGACATTGATCCACTGCGTCTCTTCAAAACAAGACCCTAAAAGAACCTTGGTCTTCGATTTATTAAGCTCTGTATCCTGGGATTTGCGTTTCCAATCTTCCATTAACTCCTTCCCCGCCGATACCAATAAAACGACGATAAGAGGTCCGATTGTTGTATAGCGATTTGTGGGAGAGATGTCAGGTATCTGTTGAAGTCCAGCAGTGAACAGGAAGAAAAGATTGGCGTATTTGGAAAACTGTTCATACAGAAACTTGGGAACAAATGTTGCAACGTTGTACTTTGCTGTTGAAATGTGATTGTCCATATATTTGTTACCAAAGTTTGCTGGAGGGTTGTTCAGGTGTATGATTCGAGGGCCTAGTGATGAAGGATCGACATTCCGTCGCCTAAAACCAAATCTAAAACCATCCCCACTTGGCCAGCCGTCCCTATGCCTCTCATGGATTATAGTTGTGTCGTCCACTCCAGCAATTACATCGCGTGGCCTGGTTACCGTTAAAGGTAAGTCCATCTCACTGTATTTCGGATTCATTCCAAGCGCAGATTTCACCCGTCCAACAACACCCTGCACGCTGTACGAGCTCTGTCTATTCCGAGCAGCACCGAGTACGTCGGATGTATCATCACCAGCGTTGTTTCTGTGGCCATAGACATAACCCACTGTAGATCGTGCATCGTCAAGGAGATCATCGTAGTATGGTTGGTAATTATCTAAACTAGATGTTTGTGAGTATGTTCGGTGAGTAGGGAAGGCGCCAATTGAAGGGCGCAGGGCTGTTGGTTCATCTCCAATTCCTCTGTCTCTATCGCCTCCTACAAAATCGTCGTACGAAGTCGACATCCTACATGCGAAATTTTCATCAGACAAAGGAGGCCTTCCCGGGTTACCATAGTTTCGGCCCTGATCGTCGAGATCTAGGAGAAGATCGTGGTTCGGCACATTTTCCGCCATGTGCTCAGGAAGTAGACGGGAATATTGGACGGAGAGTAAGGTGGATATGGACGGAGTGGTGTTGTACTAGTAGCGCAGTTTGCCAAGTTATCCGAATTCAGTGTTGCAAACAATAAGATAAACGTGAGATAGTTTGACTTTAACGACTGGAATCAAAGCAATATAGAAGGTTTAACAGCGAATGATAAATGATGTTGGAGTGGTTTGTTGTGGAAATACAGTAATTGATAATGTTCAATCTTGAAGTACTTGTCCAAGAATATAGGACGATCACATGATCGTGATGTTAACGCCACTACAAGCATTCAGATATGAGTTTGAGTATCGCTGCCATTCAGGTGACATATGCAGCAGATATGGGCAGGCAACCGAAAACGAAGAAAAGATTGTGAAGGGATGAACAAGAAAACTTCAAAGAAGTACAGTGAACAAGGGTTTAATTTGGCAGATACAAGATTCGAATCTGTACCCTACGCAAATGCCAAGACATTTTGGAATTCAGGTACCTTGGAACATTACAGGTGTTTACCACTCTACTCAACTATATCAATCATTGAGCTTTAACTTTTATATGGCTTCTAATACAGTATGGGCTACTAACTTGAAATATTATATCTTTTTATCTACCAGGAATAATAATATTACAGTAGTTGTATATTTACAAAATACTGTAGCAAGCAAGATATTTTATATAATATATGTTATATAAAGTCTATATGAAATAGTTTTATTGCAATTTCAACCTACCATTGAATAGTCAGTTTTGAACAGAATTGTTGTAGTTTATCTCTTATATAAATGATTTTACTTTCTGCTTATTCATTTCCTAAGTATTAAAATATGTAATTATTATCAACTACAAACTGTGGTTCACCTGCAATTCTGCTTTCTCAGAGATCTATTTTCTCATGGCCAATTATATCTACCAATTCCACTTTAAACAAGTCAAGTATATATGTAAATTAAAGTTAATTATTAAGCAAATTGACTATGAAAATCAAAAAGTTAGAACTCTATATATTATGACCAAGTAACAAATAAAATAATATATAGGATTACCAAAAACTAGATAATGAAAATATCTGCAATCAGTACCAGCAATATGAAAGCAGTATTTTAACAAAACAAGTAGTAAGGAAAAAGAAATATTGCACGGACAGCAACAAGTAGAAAAATAACATCTATGATAGAACAAGAAAAAAGATCAAATATGGAAATTGTAGTTTCTAATAACAGCAAGATGGCAGAAGAAATGATGGAAAGCTTGTCAATCGTATCATTGATCTCCTGTATTATGATCATTTTTCACTTCTGAAACAATCCAAGTTTTATATTGATAACTACAGTAACTTTCTGTGATATATATCACCATTGTATCTGTTTCTTGAAAAATGTCCAATAGTATTCAATAAGGTTCAAGTCTGAAGAGTGGAAAATTTAGTTAAGCATGAGAAATCCTGGATTTTATTCTCACAGCTAATATAATTTGTGTTATACAATGACATACTATTATCTAAGAAAACAAAACTGTGGTTCCATTGTAGCTGACAAAAATATTCATATCATATTAAAGATATTGCTACATATTTAAAACATTTCCAACTATTAACTCATTGAATATACATTCTATATTTGAGTTCTTCCTCTTCAAAATTTTTGTAGTGCCACATTTCATCAACCTTGTTCTTTTTTAAATGATGTTGCTCAGTTTGACATTGAATCAGTATAATAGTAAGCTTGTTCTATCGAACTTGGTTGCAGCAGAGTTATATACCATTACTCCAGATACTTCAGATTAGCATGTTATTGGTAATCATTCATTTTGGATATCCGAGTCAATTTTTTTTGATGGCCATCGGTTTGATTACCTACAGTCTTCATAAGAAGCAAATATAAGTTATTTCTCTCGGTCTCTTTGTCTCCAAATCACAAACAACCTCTCTTGCCAATAATAAACAACCAAGACAACTCAGTGGTACCAGCCAGAAACTAATGACTCTTGGAGTCCAAAGAATTTGTTTCATTTTTAAATGGTAAAGCTACTATCAATGTGACAAAGTCAGTTTGTCTGAAGGTTATCAAATTCAACAGAATCCCACTGGTTCGGAAGTAGAGCACTGCAGGGTTGGTATGATACAGAATGTCAGTGGTCTTGGAATAATTTAATAATTGTTATAACTTGGAGAGCGGAAGAAATAGAGTTTGTGGTAGTTGCAAAGAAGGAGAATATTGGTGTAATGGCGGCCAGGGAACCACCCAGTATATAGTCACTTCACGTGAGTGCAGTTGCACTCAAGTGATAATCTTACCTACATACAACTCTATTATATTCCTAAATCCATATTTGTATCCATATCTACTGCTATACTTCTATATGAGGCCATACACGGGTTTACACTCTTATACTATTATCACTCTGAATTAATTTAATACCTTTCGCTTATGGGATTTCACGAATTACCCCTTTTCAACAGGGTGTTACGCATCTGAATGAGAAATTATACGAATTTGAGAACTACTTATTACAGAAGCAAAGATTCTTGATAAGTATACCCAATTGAGATGGACAGTAGCAGAGACAATTTGGAGTTGATTCCAGAGGACAATCGGCAAGAGACATGTCAGTGACCATATCAGTCGAGGTCAACCACGATAATTTCATAACAGGAGAACTTAAAGGCTACCAATTCCGAGAGTAATGAGATCAAATAAGTTATTATCAACTTGTGTCAATTGATGATTACAGGAATGATTCCAGAGCCTATATGACCCTGAGAAACGTGTTACCTGCAATGCCAAAACCAGCTGTACTGCAGAGATTCCCTCCAACTTTGTCCAATGAGTGCAAACATATGTGAACCATCAAGACAAGGAATTTATTGACGGAAGGCAATTGAGCATAAAGGCAGGCGAAGCTATAATTGTCATCCCTGACTGCACAAATCTTCGAATGTGAAATACAATGCGAAGTCGATAAGGCTATAATTTTCCCATGCTGCTACAAAGGATTATCATTTTGCCAATAGCTTTACATACACTCAAGACTAGTGTTCGCAACGGTTCCAACCCAGAGGCTGCAGTCCAGGTTCAGGCCGGAACTGAACAGTGTCTAAATTGGCGGTCTGGGTTGCCAGTCGAACCAAACCAGATAGAATGGTCCAGGTCCATAGTTCAATTTGGAACTGCTCAAATGTCTGGATTATATAACAGGTCATAAAACGGGTTCATTATACACTTCATGTAACTCTTGCAGTCTGGTATTCAATCAAATCAGTAATCCATATTGACTATATAGTCCGTCAGAGATTGCATTTTATTAAAACTAAGTATTTTAAAAATAATATATTGAATTGATCCATATTTTTGTAGACTCAACTGGTATCTGCAAGAAAGATAACCTAAAGACTATTTAAATTGATACTAGTTGTATATTCTGTAGTATATGATAAGAATCGATCACCATGGATATTGTAGTCTCGACCATGATTGTTATAATGGTATTGCCTACCTCTTTCTTAATTTTGTCACAACAAACGGATACTTGATGTTCAACTTAACCTGACTAGTCAAAATACAACATCTCAATGTACCCAGTATTTATAAACAACTGTATGGAATTTCATAAATTATTAAAGTAGAAAAAAATAATTACCATTTACTTACCAAGTGCCAGCAGTTTTTATATTGAATATATAGAGAGACATATGATCAATTTTAAACAGAACCATGACTAGCTATCCCATATCAGCTGCAATTCAACAAATATCAATATGTCATAGTAATTACAGTACAATTAAAGCTATTGGGTTGCAGTCTGCAGGTGTATTTCAAGGATATTTCAAATCAATTGGATGTCAACAAACAGTTTTCATGGTTACTAGTGATAATAAATATATGAATCACCAATTCAAAGAAAAGATAATATACTACTGATTGGTCGTTTGGTACAATAATGATATTTGAATTTACAACAATTGATGCTTCAAGTTGATTTCCACAAAAGAGCAAATGAACCCTTGTTCAGTATTATGGACTGCATTTTGTCAAGATATATGTAATCAAGGACGATATATTGAGCAATGTGTGTGTTCTGAAATGAGCGTCAACAGAGTGTCAAAAGCAGCTAACAATACGGCGCATAAAGCAAATGAACACTTTTGCAGCAGTATTGACTGTCTTTCAAAAAGATATATTCCATCAAAAACAATCTATAGTGCAGTATAAATGCTCTCAAATGAGCATCCACAGCGCATCAACAGCAGCTTGAAATGCAGTTCAAAATGCACAAGATTTCTTTTTCTATAGTATTGACTGCCTTTCGTCATGATATATTCAATTCAGGACCACCTGATATTCACTGGGAATGCCCTAAAATGAGTGTCAACAGAGCATCATCATTTTTCAGTTGTGTAGATTATTATTAGTTATGATTGCATTTGTGGCAATAATCAAACTGGATATTTTGACTGACCTTATCGACAAATAATCATTGCACAGTCATCTGAGGTGCAAAAGAGTGGAACCACAATTGTGTTTACAAAGTCATTATATATTTCAACTCATGTGGACTCAATTATAATGACCGTTTTTCAATTGGATATGACATAACTATTTTGCAGTATGGTTGCTCTAAAATGAGCATCAACAGAGCATCAAAAGTCCATCAACAGAGCATCAATAGTGGCTTAAAATGAAGTTCACAAACCAAATGCATCGTATTTCAGTAGTTTACTTCCTTTCATGAGGATTTATCCAATGTAGGGCACAAAATCGTACAGTATGAATGCCCTAAAATGAGCGTCAACGCTTTTCAGTTCACCAGATTATCATGGGGTAGAGTTGCATTTGTTGAAATGATCAAATTGGATGTTTTGACTGACTTTATCGACAGATAATTATTGTGCAGTGCTTCTGACATAGGAAAGAGAGGAACTCCAATTCTGTTTGCAAAATCATTTGATATTACATTAATGTAAAATCAATTATATTGAGAGTTGTTCTTTTAGATATAGCGTAGCTATTGTGCAGCATGATTGCTATAAAATGAGCGTCAACAGCACGTCAACAGAGGCATAAAATGCGGCTCAAAAAGCAAATGAAACCTTTTGTGGCAGTTTTGACTGCCTTTCTTCAAGATTTATTGAATCTAGCGCAAACTGTTGTACAGTATCAAGGCCCTACAATGAGTGTCAATGGAGCATCATCGCGTTGCAGTTCAGTGGATTTTCATTGGGTAGAGTCGTGTTTGTTGAAATAATCCAATTGGATATTTTGACTGACTTTATCAGCACATAATTATTGTGCAATGCTTTTGAGATACAAATGAGTGGCACCACAATTCTTTTTACAAATTTATTTTACATTACATTTCATATGGAATCAATTTCAATTACAGTATTTCCATTGGATGTAGCGTAGCTATTGTGTGGTATGATTGCTCTAAAATCAGTGTCAACAGAGCATCAACAGAGGCTTGAAATGCAGCTCAAATCAACCAGTTTACAGCAGTTTTGGCTGTTTTTCATCGAGATACATTCAATCTAGAACAATGTATTGCGCAGGATGAATGCTTCCAAATGAATGTCAATAGAGTATCAACACTTTTGAGTTCAGCAGATTATTATTGAGTATGGTCGCATTTGTTGAAATAATCAAATGGGATGTTGTGACTGGCTTTATTGGCATATGATTATTGTATGGTGGTTCTGGGATACAAGAGAGTTATATTGCGAACCTGTTGACCAATTCGTTAAACATTATAATTCATTCCAAACAAGTCATCACGACAGTCTTTTAAAAAGGAAGACCTTTGGTTTATCAACATGTGAGCATTCTGATATGGATGCCAAAAGAGTAACAATAGTATTCAGTTTGCCACAATATTATTGGATACATACAAAAGTCTTTGATCGCATTTGAAAATATATGATAAAGTCAAACATTTGACTGTTATGGGGTTAGGATTGATTATCAACAATCAACTGAATGACATAGTAATGACATAAGAAAAGTACACGCAAAATGTGGAACCAGAGGTTGAACCCACCACGTGTAACAAAACCCGGCAAAACCTGCGGGTTGAGTAGTTTGTTTCCAGGTTTGGAACTGATAATTATATATGGTTCAGGTTTAGTATGGTTCCAGAAACGGACCCTGGCCTGGGTTCCAGTTCAAACCCGCAACCGTTACTAACACTACTTGAGGCTAACGGAGCGCAGTGGGTGGAAGCTCTTTCAATTCACCAGTGAAGGCAATGATTACATCGGAGGTACTGAGAATGCTGGAAGTAGTTTTCAACAGTGGCTATGGAAGTCTTATGGGATCCTAAACGGCTTTACAATATGACGGTATTACAGAAGCTACAGCTGTATTGTTACGACTTCAGATGAGTCAACTAGGTATGATCGCGGATCGTACTACAACTTCAAATCAGAAGTATATCCCCCAATGGTTCTACAGTGGCTAGGAGGTATGATTTGGGATTACCATTATCAATTGTCATGATCAGCACCTAATTGAAGAACCAAAATGGATTGTTGTGAGGAGAGGAAGCCGTCAGTGCGAACTACATTGAGTTTCGTCCAACAAGGCAACAAAACTGTATCGCCAAATGAGCGAATAAAGGTATGTGCCCAAAAAATGGCATATGAAGCAGATTACCAGGAAAACAATGCGGATGATTTGGTTCATCGTTGGGGATCTGAAAATCCATGGGGCTATTGGTGGGGGAACCATCTGGGCACTCTCTCGAGACCTGCGGATTCGGTATATATATTCAGTTTCAGCAGGTTTCAATGATACTTGTTGTATCCCCAAGTGCGATTGGACGTTTGGTTTTCAGACTGTCCCAATTGGGTGAGACATGTACGTGATTTGCTGAGACTCATGTGAACAAATGGTGGCAGCCGCGGTGGACGTACTGTGTGAAGCTGGGATCGGAGTTGCATCGAAACAAGTCCAGGAATCATGATGTTGACTTGCAACGCATTCGACTTTGGCTCTGCAAACCCCAGGGCAAGCGGATGAAGTAGCAGTAGATCGGACAGACTGACTGAAATGCCCCGGAAATGAACCAGGATCTACGGCTGGGGAGGACACATGTTCCGAAGGATACTGTACTCCATACTGATATACAAATACTTGGTGTGACTGCTTTAGACAATCTATTGGCCAGGGGGAAGTTGTCGATGGACGTTCTTTCCATCAGTGGGAGTTCAATTATGGCTGCTGGAAGTGACCATGAAAGGCATCACTGATGGTCAGTGAGATAGGTCCCCAGGCACTGGATGGGCGAGCAGGGAGCAGCGGCAGTAGTTGCAGCAGAAGGGTTACCAACAATGCAGGGAGTGAATGACTGCTACCAGCTCGCCAAGTCAAGAAAGGAGTTACTGGACAGCAGGGGTTCCTATTGAGGATAATCTGTTAATGACAAGGCCTTCTGGATTCCGCAATATCTACAGCTCTATCTTGTGCACATTCAATTGGCTAATGCATATGGAGTAGATATGGAGTCATATGAATCCATACACTCGTCAAAATCGAATTTCAGATATGATATGAATCGCCATTGTGCATTCCGATTACCTGTGGGAACGTCAGAAAGACACTCAAAATACTAAATGCAATGATATTGCTGCGGAGATTTTCTATACCATACCTGGCATATAGAATACTTTACTGCACGGAATTTTCTCCGAATTGATGAACAGACAATCAAAATGAAAGTCCATTCAAAGACAATTCTCCAACAGACAGATGAGCGGAGACTGCAACAGTCACTATGGCGTAATAAGGCATTCTTTTTGGTGCTTATGATCATATGAGCCTAATGCTCTGCAACGATCTGGGGGGCATAAGTTCTGTAGTATGGTGGCGTAGTGTGGGATTCCTGATATTGCACACAATACAATTGTGTACTCAAGAGCGGGATCCTGGATTTGGACTTAAAATCCCATGCCATATGGATAAATCAATGAGTGGGTATTTTTTATGATGTATGTTATGTCACCAATGGGATATGGAACGGTGACGTCAAGGACTATATTTCTTAGGCTGGATGAGAAAAAGGTGATTGTGCAAAAGCCAATTTTAAGTATATGGAGGTCAGAAATGACAACCTGAATAGAGCTTATAGAGCAACAGGAGAAGCCACAAAAAGTAGACCATACGAGTGCAAATTTGCACATTCTGGAACCTACTGGCCGCAGATGGATGGTCATTGCCAGAGATGGCTGGATATAGATGACAATGAATATGTTCAATTATATAACGATGTTACGTTTGGAAATCTTCCATTTTGAAGAAAGCTTCATCGTAGATAACAAGCTGCGAGACTTGCAATTTGATGCACATATGCAGTTATGCAAATTTAGGATGTACAAACGAAATGATCGGAATCATGATCCTGGCTAGTATTGAGGGATATGAGGATCGACAAGAGAATCAATACGAGAATCAGCATCAGAATGTGAAAAGTTTTGGCAGACCTCGAACTTGAAAGAGGGGGACAACCATACTGGATATTGAGAAATGATTACATCACAGGAACTGCTGGCACAAAGTACCGCCATGGTGATGTATACCAGAGAAGTCAACAACCACGATGCCAAAAATATCTTATGGATGCGAAGCCTTCCAATGGGGCTGCTGGCATGCAGTTGTGATGGCTACAGGATCAGAGATGTTATACAAAATGCAGTTATCATGGAATGAAGTTCAGAGTGGTTTTCAAGGCTAACAGTATTTGGGTTATGTTCAAGGATCAATGAAATAGCATTGAGAATGACCGAGAGATTGTGAAGCCATCTATTGAGACATCAATATTGAGCGGAAAATTCTACGTGATCATGCCACTCAGTCTGATAGAGACGCACCGGTGTTTCGGAGAAAGCCTCAGCCCATCAGGCATAATACGCCGATGGAAATAAGTTGGTCAAAGTTGGAGAGATGGATCATTAAGCACCAAGGATTGTGCACCATATAGGGTGTAAACCTCATCGGATGTGCACCATACCGGAATAGCACCTAATCTGAATGTGCAACATAATGGCCACGCACCTACATTGGATTAAGAGGACAGAAGCAGCAGCTCCAGGTTAGACTTATAACACTGTGATACAGATTTCTGAAGGCACCAACAGTGCAAAATTGCGAGTGTGCTGGAGGACATTGTCATGGTCAGTATGATCTTCATATGACATGCTTACAAGTTGGATATGTCAGAATGGGATGTGAGCTGAGGCTGTTGATCGAATATACGAGGCTTTGGCGATGAGAGCTCCCTGGAGTTTCCAAGAGTGCAACTGCACTGAATTACATGGTGACTACAGCCTAGTATGGGATGCTTACAAATTACATATATCAACGAATGATTCCGTCAGCGAGTGAAGCATATCAATTTGTATCTATCGGCAAGAGCACCTTGCATATCCACCTCTTCAGTGGGTCAATGAATTCAGGAATCTTCGTGAATTCGGATATCGAAGGCATGAGTATTGGAGATGGATCTCTTGATGCAACTAGAGTGGAAGCATATATAATTACATTGTGAGTAAGACTTTTTATGACACATGAATGGGTTAGTTACTGCAACTTGAACACACACCTACAAATGCATGTCAATGTATGATGGCTTCAACTGAGGGCTGGACGAAGTCGACAGAAATCAACCAGCCACCATTGGATCTGAAGCTCAATGACAACCAATAGTCAAAGATGAGAAAAATCCGGATAGCCAATATACGAGTCAATCTGAAACCAATCAATGAGACATCAATTCCATGCCGAGCACAGAGGCTATCATCAATGAGGTTTGCTGTGGACTTGGAAGTTTGGATTTGGAAAGCTGGAAGTAAATTGGAGAATGCGTGCTTGGGCATACCCTGGGAGGTGGCTTCCTAGCCCACTACAGACGTGGCCTTGGATGTTCAGAACCATGGACCGAAAGGTGAACTCAAAGAATATCTTGATGGTGCACTCAAATCTGAGATGCACCTGGAACCAAAGCATAGTTGTTTACACTGCAACTGAACTCGAAAGGAAAAGACAAAGGTACAAGGGCAAGTTGAAGGGCAACCGAAGGCTGAAGCCTGGGAAGCATGGACTATCATTCAGCAGCTATAATTATAATGAGTGTACCCATTGAAGTCAATTGACTGCTGCAGGGACTATTCCAAGACAAATCAAAGGTCTAATTGGTCCGGTGGCTATGTTGGTTACCCTGCAGACTCTGAAACAAGTTCAATCAGAGAAATCATATACAAACAATGGATGGCAGAAGCCAATAATGACATAAGCTCCACTGCATGGACCCTGGCTGGAGCAATGGCTTGGATTTGGTGAAATATGAAGTCCGCTTGAATATTCAGAACTATGGACTTGGATAGATACCTGCTTTAGTAGTGGGCTTGGAATCGCCAACTTGGAGTCAGAGGAGGATTTGGAGAATTCCTGGTAAATTTGGAGGTTTCCTTCTCGTATCATTTCTTCACTTCTTCTTGGATCTCGGCCCAGTACATACGGCATCGGCAAAGGCATTTACCACCTACCACTGCAGGTGTAGTTTCCGCATATGCCGAATCTGCTGAAAGGTCACCCTTGAGCGGTACCAATCGGTTGCGGGATGTATGAGGCTGTACGAGGGTGTACATGTCTGGATTTTGACTTCCATTTCGTGTATGGATATGGCAGCGGACGGGGTCTGCAGCTATAGATGGGGATGATGTAATGATTGCTGGGAAACCGCACAGTATATAAGGACTTTGGGGGAGTGCAATTGCACTCTAGCCATAATCTTAACTAAATATCACTCTATTGTATTCATATATCCATGTTTGCAACCATGTCTAGTCTTATACTGTTATACGAGGCTGTACACAGCTGTACACTCCAACAATCGGTTGGAAGATAGTTGAGGTATCGGAGCTCAAAAGAAAGCATAGTTAGAAAGCATTTGTTAGAAAGTGAAGAAAAAGGAGATCTTTGAGATCTTTGAGAATAGAAAGGCATCAACCTTTGGAGTAAGTACAATATACTTTAATATTTTACGCATTGGACACAGCTTATTGTTTTCATTCGGAATCTTTAAGTGATTTCCATACTGTGAGTGAAGCTGTCATGGTTGTATGATGTGAAAATATGTAAGTGAAGCTGATATGGTCGTGTGATGTGAGAATAAGTGAGGGAATAGGAACCAATATATAATGGTTATAGAGATTACAGGAAATCAGTTTATATACAATGAGCATGAGAAAAAGATTTTCACGTGAATAGACATGGTTGTGGACAAGAATAATAGATTTTGAGAAAGAAGAAACAAATTTGGGAATGCTTGTAGGGAGATAAGAAGAATGATCAGACCAAAATATGGTAGTGGAATATGAAGTATGTTATTATTGGAATATATATAAAATGTGTAAGTTTAAATAATAATGGTCGCAAATAATATATATAAGGACAATAGTTTAGCAGATGATTGGTTTCCTGTTGATTCATTCTCTAGTCTACAAAACAATCAATAGTATTGACAACAACCTCTATTCACTTCAGTAAATGTGGATATTCTGTCTCTTGTTGTGTTTGCATACTTGCAATTTGAAATCTTAGTTTGTTTTTTTTAACCCCTAGACCTCTGAGTCTTGAAACCTTGTCAGAAGAAAAAATCTGCAATCAATTCTATCAGGTATATTTTCAGTTAATATGTCAATACCCTCACTGTTCATGCTGCTATTACTGTTACATTCCAATAATAACTCTTACACTATATTGAAATGTTCAAACAACTGCCAAAACAAATTCATTGTCCATTTCTATTAGAGATACATCTGTTTACCCCATCTGATAACTATTCAAAGATCTATGAATCTAGATATTCTTGGCAGTCAGTTCTGCTTTACCGTAAATAAATACATAAGGAAACTTGTGACTGTATTTACCTTTGTTAGTATTTGGACAGTACTACAGGATTAGACCTTGATTATTAAAATATGGCAATCGACTATACCTGTGAAATACAACAGGTGTGGTACACTAGCATACATTAGCAAAATCTAATTAGCTTTCCAAAACAGTACAGTATGGTCAATACTGTTTTGAAAATTCTAAGCATCACTGAAATTTGACCCTGTGCTGCCACTGCCACCATACAAAATTCATACTCCAAGTATTTCAAATAGTTGTTGCCAAGTTGGCAACTCACATAACAATACTCATTGTCAATTTTGAAGATTCTCACTTAAGATTTACTTGCCACTTACCCTGATTTCATGTTAATATCAACCTCTGTCATTTTTCCCTTCTATAATTATGTGTGCTACCATATTTTGTCATGAAAGATATACATTTCGTGCCGCTATGTCTAATATTTACCAATATAAACATTTCCTCTACAAATATAAGTCATCAACTGATACAATATGCACAACAACAATTTCAAGTGTCCTGTCTACTCATGCAATAAATAGAACTCATCTATGTCAATAGCATTATTCAAAAACCATTGACTATTATCTGGGTCAAAATGAAATGGAAGCATATGGGCTGTACACTGAATCATGTGTAAAGAGATGACATATTTCAATGGAATGCTAAATAGTGGTTTTTGATAATAACCACCATTCTACAATAGTCATATAGGGGTATGATCTCACTGCTCAACAATCACCATCCCTGGAACCTTGCATATTGGGTGTGCTACAATGTTGGTGGCAAGAGCCAAAAGTAATTGTTGATTTGACTCTATATCTGCAATCATGAAATGACATTGTAATCTTGTTGGAATTCATCCACTAGTTGACTTGAACTGTGCCTGCATTCCATCCCTGAGTAAAACTGTATTATTTTGGGGAGGCTTATTCAATCTCCATTGGTTGGTTCCAAGGTATTGCCCAATGTGAATTGTCCATTTGTTTTCTTGAAATGATGTCATTGGAATGGCTGTGGCATCAAAATGATGGTATTTTGTGTTGTATAGACGACGAAATCCTTTGTTGTTATCGACATATCTGGTGTAGTTACCACATCTTTTGAAACAGCATGCAATATGATTTTGGAATTCCCTTTTTGCCATTCCATACCAAAATGGGAAGTCTGCTTCAGACTTGATTCCTGGCCAGTAATTTTTCATTATTCAAATTGCTGAAAACATGGAAAATACATCATGGTTTTCATGATAACATTTTTTGGTGTTGGGACTTGGATCTTTTAAATTAGATCACCTCGTTCGGGGTTATGGTACGCAACATTTGGAAAGATAGTTTATGGCAGTTTGATTGTTGAAATATTTCTTTGAAGTCCATCATCGACTGTTCCGGTGGTTAATATCTGATATTTCATAATTGTTCTAGCTGACATATATGATCTGAAAAGCAGTCCAACTGATGCATTTTGATAAAGTTCAAGTCAGACTTTGCACTCAAGTGCGATGTTATTTCTGAATGGATTGGAATTTTGTTCTGGTTGATGCAATGACATTTCGTTACTGTGTAAAGACGTGACCATGCAGGATCATTCCCTTGCTTATGTTGAATATCGATGGTGAGTTGTTTTGGTAGAGCTTCGGCGATCTTCTGGGTTGAATTGTTGGTATGAAAACAACTGAAGGCATCTTGGTGATGATGAAATTCACTAAGGCAGTCTTACATATATTTGATTGTCGCATTGGTATGGTTGTGATACTGAGTCATCAGGTGAACATAGATGAGGTTTCTGATACAGAGCATGGCAAATTTGAATGGACATTGTTGCATCAAAGAAGAAACAAAAAGCAAAGTTATGACAATGGAAACAATAACATAGCCAAATGATTTCATCTGTTTGTCACCCCATTGTATCATGGCTGTGTAGAGCATATTGAATTGTGAAAACCTGGGATAATGAGGTATTATTGCCCAAAGATCATTGAATCGGTCAATTTGTTTGTGAAACTCCAAAAATGGCACTATTTACTGCATTAAATGTTTCAGAATACCAAGATAGATTATATGTAGAACATCAGGAATGATCAATATATGCAAAGAAACTTATTGGATATTCCACAAGATGCCTTGTGTTGTGGCTACACTTCTTTCTATTGGATCATCATATATATATGGTTTTGATCTTGACTATCGAATTGTGTGGCTTGAACCATTCTTCGGAAACACAGTTGATAATGACCGCATGGCCCGGTCGATGGATTACCCTTCCCAAATGACGGTTTTGGGGCATCACACATCGAACAACTTGGTAATTTCATTGCATTGAGTTGAACATTTTCAATGTAATTGGCCGTCCAAACACCAATTATTGGCAAGCATTGTTGCATTTTTCCATCAGCACAGAGCATGGGTTTTTCATTCTGAAACACAGTATTGAGAGGACAAAAACTATCACAAAAACCTGTCTGAGCACTGTTCAATTTTATTCGTGTTGCTGTTTGATTGTAGATATTTGCCCACAGCCGCAATAATGATTAGTGTGGGCGATGAACCGAATCAGTTTGTAACGGATTGAACTGAGCCGGGATTCAATTCAAGTTTGATTCGAGATTTGTGAATATCCACCGGTCTGTCACAATCTAGTTCGTCAACCAATGAATTTCAAATATAAACACGTAAGCAAGTTCTGGTTCGAATGGCTTGATTTTTTGGTTTTATCTTGTAGCGCTTGAAGTTATCTACCAGATGAAAAAACAATGAAGCCGATTGGACAAGAACTCGCTTACCTATTTTTGTTTGAAATTTTGGGTCGAATTTGGTGGGGTGTGAGTACAAATGTTGGCAAGGATTCGGTTCAAACAAATCAATCTGATTCGCCAATTCACGCAAATCTGTAGGGTTCGTTGCTAATACTTGTGATGATGCTTCAGAGATACTGGAAGCAGGGCAACAATGACACTGGCAAGGCTCAAGGGCTTTGATCGAAGTGTCAAATGAAAATTTCCCAGACTGAAGTAGATCGGCTATTTCTTTTTATTACCAGAATTGTTGGTCAAAGGCATTTAATCAGAGCTGATAAAGATCGGAACAATAGTGAAACTGACAGCCTTTTTCAAATATAAAAAATATTCAATTATAATATATCGATGAAATATAAACATGTATCTGCTCACTCCACCACCAATTACCTGTGAACATCAGAGTATACTGTCTACCCCAATTTGTTATAATCCTCAATAGGTGCATATACTATATGCTATTTAAATGCAGATTTGTTGGAGTGGAAATTTGATACAGTCAACAGAGTTTCAATAATGAAATGCATCTTTCTCTTATCGCGTAGCACTTCAGAATGAACAGTATCTTCATCACTCTCTTTATCAGATTTCCATAAGTCAATTACAAATGCATTGGGCATTTTATGGCTTTTAGTATACTGAATATATGCATATATGAAGTATGTATTTACCCCCTGAAGCTTCATCAGCATATTGATGGCAGCCCTACTCAGTTTGTGCCTGACACACCTGTGTGCCAAATGATATTCTTGCTTACAAGAAAATGGTACCAATTGGTCAATATCATTGTCTCAGATACAGAAATTACCATCCATTGCCTTCCCAGCTTCACACAAGTCCACTGTCATCAATTGTAGTTCATTTGAGATCAAGGTTGCATGTAGTGGATCTATGTAGCCATCGCCATCGTCATTGTTTTCACTTGTAGAATTGTCATTGGACAATTGAAACAGGTCATTTGGACATAAATAGAAATAGTCTGGAAGTAGGATATCATTATCAGTGGTAATTGTATATCCTGTGTCAGGCATCCGTTCCAGAGTCATGTAATTTACCCTCTCTGAATGGTGATGTCAGAGGTGATTAATTTAGGTACCAGACCAATGGTAGAGTTGATTGCAACAATTCAAAAGTGTAGAATTAATCGAACTCATTGGATATATATTTTCACCTTCGCAAAGACCAGTAGTGTAGTAGGGAAAATAAGTGCTTATTTCGGGCAGAGATATTCACTAAACCCGTTACCTCATATATCCTGTTTCAACAAAGGTGATCCTATCCTCCATTGGTTTGATTGTCACCAGCCAAGTGCAATCTGTTACGGGGGTACCTAAGAGGGTTGCTGAGATATGGCCTCCTATTTTAGAAGTTGTAAGAATCCTGCAGAAAGTCCTCGTTGGCCTCGTCAAGGATTGCTTCCAAATATAGTTGATCAGTATGCAGGTAGTGGCAGTATTCGTCTACATCATTGTGACAAATGAGTAATTGGGCAAGTCTTGATAACTAGCAATAATGTTCCACCTTCAATGAAAAATGGGAGCGTAAAGAACAATTATGTTGATGTTGGGAATGAACATAAAATCAAAGATATTCTGAGAGTAGTAATATTCCTAAGGTAGCAAACGTAATATTATATCAGGTGTGTTGTCCGCTGTGATGTTTCTGACTATGGCGTATGCTGCTAGAGCTTGCCCTTTCTTCTGTTGGAGGCAGAAGCAGTCTGGTATACAAGAGCGGCCAAAATGGCAATTCCTGTTCAGAGGTATATATGTAAGGCTTGATGGTACTTCTTCTTCAAGTATAACACATGCACATTTGTACAATCCTTATCTATGCCCGGGCTCAATGACTTCAATTGCCAGAGCTTTGAGTCTACCTGAATTGTATCCTCATCGAACATTACCAATGCTGATTCTGATATTCAAAACAGAGATTTCCTTGTGACAATATATGTGCTGGAGCATCATTGGGCATACAATGGTTTTTCCATACCTGCTGGTTTTGCCACAATCGTTCAATGGGAGAGGATTAGTCCTGTTCTTCAGTACCTGGAGCGTGTGTAAGCCATACAGTGCATAGAGAATTTGGACGATGTCACTGATTTGAGTATCAGACCACAACTTCATCTTTGTTTTCTCATCTTGATGTTAAGTAGGATAGTAGGTGACAGTGATGAAAATCCCACAAGTGTTTAATCAGCGACCAGCTGATAGCTTGACGTGTAACTAGCGACCTTGTATCTTATCTCTGATTTGGCAGAAGCCCTCTGTCAGATAATATGCCAAAGCGCTCAACAGCTGCAGTCCGTCATCTCGTTCCAGACACCTCTTTTTTAAGTTGAGATA
Source organism: Trichophaea hybrida (assembly GCA_015178995.1). NCBI lineage: Eukaryota > Fungi > Ascomycota > Pezizomycetes > Pezizales > Pyronemataceae > Trichophaea > Trichophaea hybrida. Next base: position 170,578 of record WHVE01000140.1, read on the forward strand.
AATACCGGGGTGCAGGAAGCTTAGATTCGTTGATATCTTTTCAGGAATAACAATATCCCTCTTCGTGCAATGGTATCGTCTGCCCAACCAACATGGACGCTGCGCAGAGGACCAGTGCTGGTTTGTACCACAATATACTATGACAAGGATAGCTTTGGTATGAAACATGATGTACAGCTGACGCGAGAGTCCCCGCAATGGTGTCATGTGGCATCAGCAGTATGGCTAGTTCTAGGGGGCTCAGCCTGTAGATGCCAGGGCTTATCCCTTTTTATCACTATGCCATGCCTTTGCCAGCATATTAGGCTCACAGTTCTTTTTGCTGTCTGATCGAATGTATGCATTGCCTCTACAAGGGATTGCAAGCACTGGCCAAGACCAGGAATTGGAGTGTAGGATATTTGCTGGCATTTCAGCCGGGCTATGTTAAGCTTAATGCTCATTTGACAGCAGTACCCCCTGGGGTGTAATCTCTGAACCACACCTGATTTTGGCAGGGCGAGCCTGGGATTCGCTAAACTGCTGTACCTTAGTCATATGCTAAGGGGAAACCCTTAATACAATCATCAATTGACATACAGTTATTGCAACCTGGGAGTCAGAAGAAATGGCTTGCATTTGATCAACATTGTTTCTGCACATTCTAGTAATTTCCTCAATACTAAACTTGGTGTTTCCATACTAGGTAACTATCTCCTGGATACTGCATTTTGTATCTGACCTGAACTCGTGGCAAAAAGGGTTCAATTTGACAGAATAGGTTCGATGTTATCATGGGGCAGAATCATCGTAGAGTGTATGGTGGGAAGATGGATATCTAACAATTACCTATTCATCAATGAGATGCTGAATTCGGTGTTTGACACATAGAAATTGGCATTGGAACATACAGATGGCCTCGATTCTCTGTTGCCATAGATCAGGATTCTGGAAGTCAACTTAACCTAGTCAGCTCGATCACTATGGGACCAGTGAGAAGAACTATATAATATTCCCCTCTTCCACCCACCCTCAATTCTTCTTTTTATCACTTTTTCCTCCTTATTCCTGCATATCATCATTACCTTAATCCCATTTCAAGTTGATATTGCTGATATTCAATTCCATTTTGGCATCTGTCAAAACCCATCTCCATTGTTTCATATAAATTTGGTATTCATTTTCAATGTAAATTCATTTACCCTGTTCGAACATTGAAATTCATCTTTAGACATACTTTCTTTATCTGGGTGTGTATTCAACAACTCAATGCATGATCCGCAGAAGAGGGTATCGGAAAATCTAATGGAACATTGGAATAATTGAACCTATATGGAGAGAAGTAAACAACAAGCAAAAAAACCAATTGTTTCATAGAGTCGATTTTTAGCTTTTCTTCAAATCTTGGTGTCTGTGGCAAAAGAACAGCAAGCAAAGCCAAATAGAAGAGCATACTCAAACGACATATAAATTCAATCACTGATTTAGCTGATCAGAGAGTGCAATTTTGTCAATGGAAAGAAGATTCTAGTGTCAATAATGTCGATGGAAGGAAATGCATAATTGCTAGTGTTGGCAACGAACCGCCCGGGGTTCGTACAATTGACGAACTGATTCGGTTCGAGCGAAGCGAATCCTTGCCAAGACTTTTTCACTCGAACCACGCCATTTCGACCAAAAAGTTAAAACAAAAATAAGTAAGCGAGTTCTTGTCCGATCGGCTCGATTTTTGGTTTATCTTGTAGCTAACTTCAAGCGCTACCAGATAAACTAAAAATCGAGCCGATCGGACAAGAACTCGCTTACTTATGATCGGTCGCATTTTTTTGGATTCGGTTCGAAGTTCGAGTCGAACCTCGGAACTTCGGCAAAACTCGGATCGAACCATCTTCGAACCCTTGCTGGATTCGGTTTGACTTGAACTGATCCGCTTCGTTGCCAACACTAATAATTGCCATTCATGACCTGGTGGAAACGGCCTTCAAGTGGAGGATGGGCAGATTGCCACTGGAGAATACACCAAAGAGAAAGCAAAATACCGAATCAGGTATGTTCTGCATTGTTGTGATAACCTTTTTCAAGCTGTCAATATCAGATGGTAATAAAGTCATATGGCATATTGGGTGTTGACGTCCAGTGACCCCTCCCGATGACAAACTGCTCAATTATACCATTGTGTTCGTTGATCACATCACAGCATAGCAACGTGATGGATAAAAGAACTACCAATCACAATGGCTCAATATGGATGACCTTTCATTGTTCACAGTGATCACAAGTGTCATTGAGGCTACATAATTGACCATTGTAAGACAGTGAATAAAGGGATACCTGATTGCTCATGGAGAATCCGGGAACAGTACGGTGTCAGATGTTAGCCAGGTGACAACGCAGGACTGCAAGTTTGTGATATGGCTCCCTTATTGAATGAATATACAACACTTGTATGGCTTGGATCGATGACCAATTTGTAGTATTAGCAACAGTTCAAAATTATGGGTCCGGGTCGGTTCCGGTTCCAAACAGTCCACGGAACTGAACCCCCCAATCACAAGTGGTTCCTACCCGGAACTGACCCAGACCCACTAGGTTTCGGCAAGTTTTTTGTAAAACTATCGCTCCAATTAAGTATTTGAGTTCTGATTGGATTGCGACATGTTTTATACGTAGATTATGCAGTTTTTGATGCTCGTTCACCTCCCGGTCTCCGATTTGTGATACGAATAGTATTCGTTGAGTCGCTGCGAAAAACAGTGGATTTTGGCCCCATTTTGGCTTTATTTCCCAGCGACTCAACGAATACCAATTGTATCGCACATTGGAGACCGGGAGGAGACAGAGCGTCAAAAACTGCATAATATACATATATAACATGTCGCAATCCAATCAGAACTCAAATACCTAATTGGGGCCGAAAAGCTGTGATTATTAGGGCTGATGGAAAATGAGGCTCAGCTGCAGATAAAACCCACCAAAACCCGGCGGGTTTCAGTTTGGTTCCCGATTGGAACCGCTTGTGATTGGGCGGTTCGGTTCCTTTGCACTTCCAGAACCAACCCGGGGCCAAGGGTCCGGTTCTGAATCAGACCGCGGCCGGGTAACCTGGACCCATTGCTAACACTACCAATTTGGCAGTCTGAACACTTTATTTTGTTTTACTGTGAAATGATGAGGTTCCAAATAATTCAATGCCTGTGGCAAGGTCATTTCCACAACCTGCCAAAATCCATCCCGCAGTGGAAGAGATGATTGATAATATTAGTGAAACATCTGATGATGCCTTGGTATCTTCCAAACCCAGACCTCACAGCTTTCCATCATTCCTAGTGAATTTTGCAGCTTGGGATATACTATTCCAGACCAGGTTCACATGTCAAAAACAATATTTGGCGATTATTCCAAACAGGGGCCATATCATTAGGAGTGACAACTATCTGTCCACCAATCGGGAAAAGGCAAGTATCAATTGGCTGAGTGACCACAAGGATATGGTCAACCCTTTGTCTCTGGGTTAGGAAGTCCGTCAGAAGCCTGAAGAAAAGTGAAAGAAAAACTAAGACTATGGAAATTGTTGTAGGCAATTGGCTTTTGAATTTGACTGGGAATGGGCTGCCGCTCAGATTATACTTTGCTTGGTTTTTGCTTTGGATTTGTTTAATTTTTGTTTTGTTTTTGCTTGAATGAATTTGGGATGATTGGATAGCAATGAAAAAGGTTTACTTATGAAGTGTTTGTGTAGTTTGAATTACGATATTGGTTGTCACCTGAGTGTTTTCCATTGTATTGTCAGCCTAATTGCTGTAAGGTAGATGAATTTTTGGTGGCTGTGATTTAGGGTCTGCACTATACCCCATGGGATTTCAGACACTGATTGAGGTTCATACTATAATTGCCATTTCAAGCTATCTTGCTGATGTGTTCAAATACTAATGCACTTTTGAAATATAAATTTGTTTGTCAGAATAACAAATTACATAGACTATTCCATAAATGGACACTACGCTCCATCACTTATAGGGTAAATATACACCATACTCCGGGGCTGTCGGTGTTTTAGCCATCATCTGGTCAGCGCTGGGCAGCCCGATGTTGCTGACAATGATTTTTGCTTTTCAGAAGAATGAAATTCAGTAGACTATTCTCTATTCAAGCAATAGTATGTGTTCCAACAGGAGTGGCCAATATCTGGGGGTTAGTTGGTCAGATAGTTCTGTCCACGATATTGGTTGACCTATGGTCAAGAATATCCATTCAACCACTATGATTATCTTGTCTTTTACAGTTTTTGTACACTCTCTATCCTTTGTACTTGATAATTGTTATATTTTATTTATTTTTTCATCATTACGCACTTCATTCCAATAAAATCACTTCTAGGCTGAAACATTATCCACATCTATTTGATTGGAGTCATCGACCATACATACAAGACAATGATGCAGATAACAAGCTCTCAGAAATTCCTGATACCTACGATTATCACTGCCTTAATAATGAAAATGCACAATTCTTCTCTCCAAGACATACCAGTAAGTGCTCTGCTCTTTGCCAACTAACTCCTCCTTGTGTCTAATACTATACCCTGATTTCATGAGAGGTCCATATTGAAATTGGTGACAATCATAAGATGTAGCAAAGGACACCTGACATTTCTCGCATGAAGGTATGGACTTGAATAATGAAATAACGATTTTTGTATTCTAATTGGTATTATAGCCCATGATATATTTGAACAGAAGTGATTACTGTGCGGTCTTGAAAGAGCCTTGGGAGGAGTTCACTTCCTTGGAACCTATTGATGAGGTCATAGGACAAATAGTTGAAGTATAATATGGTATCCAACTGACACTTTCGGGTATTGAAGTATTGGTTCTTGCCAAAGTGAAGCCTATGGCCAGCAGAAATGTAATGATCAATAACTCTTTCTTCACCAATGCTGTCAAGACCACCCAGATCTACTTGTGGTTGTATCATTACCTCCCAAAAGTTGTTCATGCAATGAGGAACACCAACACTCCTTGTGCATACATTTTGGTGTTATTTATTTCATCTTCTGTACAATGATTGTAGTCTGACAAGATATTAAAGCCCTCAGCAAGATTACCTCCTTATGGTGGGCAATGGTATATAAACACAAGGCGATGGTGGATTCCTGGTATGACTTCAGAACAATGGACCAGGATGGAGTCAAACAATGTATTGCATACATACTTGATCGAGACTGATTCATATGCCCTGAGCAGATGAGAACAGTTTGTCTTTAAACCATGTTAACATGTGTCACCTGATATATCTTTTTAGAATTGCCAGTGTCATTTCTCAGGAGCCAAAATTGTGCACCTACTTTACAAGACATACTTTGCAGAAGTAAAACAATTGGGAATCAAACACAGTGGAATGATTGATATAATCAATTCAATGTTCAATGTACTAGCTGCGACCATGATTCACCATTGCCTTGGACTCTGGAAAACCAGGGAATACAAAGCACCAGGAGAGTTTGGCCCTGGTAGAGGTGCACATTGTGAGATTAAATTCAATTATAGTTGATCATGAATACCAACTGTCACTGTATAGTTGTATTTTGTCATCTTGAAGCTGAGCCCCTTTCTATCTAGCCTGAGGTCCCAACCAAGACAATCAAAGATGCCAAAATGATGATTCCTCAAAGGCAGAGATGGGCAGTAGTGATTCATGAGAATACATCAGTGCCATACAATGACCAGAATGTACACAAGGAGGAGTATCTGTTGTAAGTCTCTGAAGAGTTTGCGGATATTTCCAACAACACATTTTGTCATATGTCGGCCACAGTTAAAGCTGTACAATCTGCACTCGTACCAAGTCTTAAGCAACATGATACGATCTCCACTACGGTTCATGTCAGCAGTGCCAGCAACACCAATAGCAGTACCAACAACATCAAAGACAATTGAAAAGACAATTTCGATCTTGTGGACAACAACAAAGATAGTTCAGAAGATTATGGGAGCTTCAACTTCAACATATCTGGCCTCGATATATGTTGAGAGAAAGTGAGTGTGGGTGTCTGACAGAGGGAATATACATAATGGACAGGCGATATTTATTTTGGTCTTTGTGATATAGTTCTTTGGTTCCTAAGATGGTCGAATTTCTTTTTCACAATTATTGCACAGACACTGGTAATCTTTAGTATTGTCAATGTTATTGGTCAGGAAGTACTATATACAATCAATGGTTTACTGAAGAAATATTTGCCATGACTATTTGTAATATAAAGTTGTGAGAATTATGAAAACACATTATCTGCATACAAAAATTATTATGATGAGAATATATACTAACTTAGATTTTATAAGCAGCCTTATCAATTTCAGTAAGTTAAGGAAGATGACAATTATGAGTTTGGAATATTAAGAGAGTATAAGTGATGGCCAGATGAATTAAATGGGGTTGGAATAAAGCAGATGAAGGCATATTTCAAATATCTCAATGATTGAGACAATGTGATGGTTTTTCATCTCAAATAGAATCACAACTATATTTGAGCTCATGCTATTTGACTTCACAAAAGTGTTGCTGAAAGTAGCATTGACTGTTCATGGAAATTAAAGCCCAACCAGAGCTTGTTCATTCAACGATAACAAAAGCTTCTAAATGTCATTGCTATGATGCAACGTGAAGACCCATTCACACCAATGCCCACATTGTATTTTGGTCTTCATGGGTTCAGCACATTCTATAACCTTAATCAACAAAAATCTTTTCTGGCTGATGTAACCAGTAATTGCAAGGTGGAAGAATTTGATATCCTCTTATACCACATTGAACAATTCCGATGTATGCCATGTTCACTTTCAACTGTTGGTCTTGAATGTCTTCCATCTTGGAACCTAGCCAGATATTCATGAAATAAATCTTTATTTTTGCAGAAATTTATTTTAGGCACATTGTCATAAAAACAAATATCAATAAAATCCAGAACACAATGTATTCCAGACAGGTCAATAATTCCAAATCATTCCTACTCTTCTTAATGGAACATATTCATTATCAAAAATACCACGGAATGCATGCTATTGAATATTCAATATACTGGAATTCCAAAATATATTCTTAGTTTGATATTCATTGCAGCAATGACTACTTGAAATCCTGGAAGACCCACAATCAGTGGTAATACATTTGGGATGATTGAATGGAAGTAGTGTACTGGCTACAAACCCTAAAATTTAACATGGATAACTAGCTACACCAGTAACCCTTTGAAAATTGAAAAGATATCCTTAGGAAGCCACTATATCATGAGAGATATCAGCCTCTCCCCAACCTATTAAAAAGAACTCCAGGGATTGATAAATATTGAACAGAATACTGCAACTGCAGAATAATTACAAATATTTGCCAATCATATGAACAGAGCAACAGATTTTACCAATACAGCTTCAAAGGGGCCAAAAAAGAGGCAATTAACAAATTCAATGGAATAAGTACAATCTCAGGCAATAGAGAAGTCCAGGACCAAGCTGGAACTCAATCTATACCACACCAGAACAGCATCACTGGAGGCAAAAAAAGTGGTATGTATACACAGAGATCTACAGAAAGATAACCTGTCATTGCAAAAGCAATCAACAAAGGAAACATCTTTGGAAATAGAAGAGTTAAGACCAGAGCTGGAAGATGTATAGAAACAGCTGAGAATTGGGCAAGAAAAATACAAAAAGTACCAAACTCATTGGTATTAGCATGAACAATGAGTTATAGAAATGGCAAAAGTAGAACCTACAAAGATAGTGATATTGCCTCATTTTGCTGAACAAACAGAAGAATTCATTCCACAATCGATGGAATAACAGCCAATAAAGATTGTGGATCAGTCAATATGATTCTTTGATGATTCATGAACAATCAAAAATACAATATATAGCCAATACATTGAACAGTGTAGCCTGGAAATACATTAAACCATATATCAACCAAAAGACAGGAAATCCAATGATAGAAATGTTAGGGATTCTCCATTATCATACATATAAGGTACATTAGGCATATTCTCCCAGGCACACCAACAACGCCTTGTGTCAATGGTTGAGAATATACCCCTGAGAATGTCTACTAATGAGTAAGTGGAAGGCTCAACATAGCAGGGTGAAAATCCCATAATGTTCCAAGCTTCAATACTGTGTCTTAGCAAAGTGGACTAGCTAAACCATGTGGGGACAATACGTACATTTGATCTGACAGTAACTGAGGGATGAGACTTTTGGTGCTGGCAAAGGCATGGGACATACCAAACCATACTGCCAAAGCAACGTAATTGCCTTGCAGAGACCCTTGGGTCAGCTGTGCATTACGAATCAGACCAGTGTTACTTCATATCACACTATTACTGGGATTTAAACTATACTCGGATCTGCATGCAGCTTCCAAGATAGTTGGACGAACAATATTATCTTAGTATGCAGCACTTTGCTATCTCTTGAGTGAAATAGTCAAAGGTGATAAGCTAACTGCGCCCCAGTAGTTGAATCTACCTGAAATGATAAGTGTTCGAATCTAGACTGTCGAACCCCAGCTCTGTTGCGTTTGCTAAACAATGACTGAGAGAACGTACCATCTGCAGGGAACACGGATAAGACGCGATCATACAAGGTATGTGGCAAAATATCAGTTGGCAGCTCATTAAATCTTTGATCACTATTCCACTCATACAGAAGAAAGATTACTAATACAAAGTAATCGTCCAATATGCATGTCAGCAATGTCACCATGAATGCAGGATAACCTTTGGGATAACTGGTGGGGGTTTACACAACCATATGTTGCCAAACGGAACACTGCACAACCAACTACCCAGATCGGCTCTGTTGCAATGATCGGATCCTGTGTTAACACCCACCTCGGTAGCCTAAGTGTTATTGAGATAGTACTATACACACACATCATAGTTATGGTGAAGTACGGTCATGCCTCACTGATATACCTAACACACGGAAATACTCACCTATAATTGACCACATAAACCTACTGGTTGAAAGAAACGATCAAGCCCTAGCAGCAATCCCCAGTCAGAACACAACAGCAGAAAAATACCTGAAATATCATCAGGTATTTTACCTTAAGAATATTATTACTCTATTTTGCATGTTGTGCCAAACTCATACAATTATCTCCACTGATCTTCTAGTCCAATACGGCCGCATCCTTCATGCACAAGCCAACTGTGCTGCTGCTCACTAGCACTTAGCACGATACCTCCTTTGCAACAACATTGTGGTAGACTATTTCAACTATTACCAGACAGGCCAGTTGCCTTCCCAATACGACTTCTACGAGTGAAACAAAGACTATCTGCAAGAAATTGACGACTGTCAAGGTAACGGCTGTGCCCTGCCAATGGCTGTGAATGTCCACGTAAATTGTCCCTTTAAATGCATCACCATCGATATACACTGCTTTCAATTTGTTGTGGTCATCAAATTCAGACTATACCACCATCGAGTACAGAGGTACCAATCCACTTCTACGCACACAGAAGCACCCCAGTAACAAGAATTGCCAGAGAGCATTTGGGTCTTTCTTTTTTAGCCTTTGGAGATCAAGATATAATAGATATAGCAAACTGGAAATATTCTAAACTGGTTCAAAATGACTGCGAATTAACACATTTATATATAGAATTGATGTGGTGGGTACTGGTTATCAAATGGCATGAAGCTGACCTGTTCGAAGAGCTACATCAAGGACTGTCAGATAGAACAAAGAATTTATTTCAATATTGTCATTTTCTGTCAGACTTTATATAATTTATGAAGATATATCCAAAGAGGGACTCCCAGAATTGTGCCCACGCAGCAAAATTTAAGATCAGAAAATAGACAGCAGGGCGAAATCAATATAAAACCATGAACAATATCATATCTGCCCCAGAGGCAGCTCTATCAAAACCAGTGGAACCAACAGACCAGTAGAAATCAATCCATTTACAAAGGATATAGAATCAGGACAGGCAAAGGAAGACGATTCAGAAAAAGTGTAACCCAGTACCAAAACACTGGATGTTTTGTTGAGTACAAATGTCTTTCATCAACAAATATCAAGTTTGGTATTAGAATTTTGCAATATTCAATCAATAGCATGGAACTCAATGAATCTTCAATAAAGAGTAAATATCTTGATGTCAAATGTTTGCTTAATATTATGGATGAGTCAATCCATAAGAACACTTCAATCCACTTTGGAGCCACAGGAAGAGTATTTGTGGACAAGGATATTGTTCACCCGTAGTATTTGAAAGAAAAGAAATTACAAGAATCAAGAGAATTGGAGGTTATTGATGGGCAATCAATTGAATCAGGAAATATTATAACAATGACCCACCTGGACCGAGAAATATATGCACATAAAGAACAGCAACCAGTAATTTTCCCAATTTATGATACACTTCCACAGTGTTAGAACTTCTATAGTTGCATCTTTGCACTATCAGAGTTAAATTTGAAATCAGATCAATAGCTTTCAAATATAGTTACTGCAAACACCACTATCACCACCACTTTAGTATATAGGTATGGAGTATTTATATAAAATTAAAGCTATACCTAAACTAATCAAAGTTGCATATATATACTATACCAACAGTTTTATTCAGATAATACAACAATGTGAAGTTTACGGTATAAGCTATTACCTTATTTGAGAATAAGAAAGTTTTGGAAGTAAATGATTTGCAATAGAAACCTTCAATAGAAGTTATATCCAAAAAACATTATAAGTGTTTCCCTCTGGTTGGTAAGATAATAGCAGAATGGCTACCACCATATTGACTATTTGACCATAAGATACAACTACAAGTATAAATGAAATTCCTATTTAGACCCATTTATAGCTTATTTAGAAACAAACTACATGTTGTAAAAGAATTGTTACAGTTGTGTTGAGTGACGATTGGTGGTGGAGTGACGATCGGTGAATAATATAAAAGATACAGCATGACGAGAATGAAATCAGATTTTGAACGGAGGCTAAAGTATGACGAGAATGCAATCAGGTTTGAAATGAAGATTAAAGCATAATGAGAACGAAATCAGGTTTCAAACGGAGGCTAAAGCTTGACAAAAATGAAACCAGGTTTTGAATCAGGGTTTTACGAGAAAACGACAGAATTGTACGAAAGCTGTGTACAAAGAAATCAGGAGTTCAGGTGTATTATGAAACGAGTGAAATCACTGTCTATAAACCAGGCGTTTGGCGGAGAATAAATTTCTGTCTTCACATGTTCTCTCGTTTATAAAACAATCAACTAGCTTTGGCTTTCACTTCCTTTACACTCGGTGATTTTGGATCAAGTTTTTTGTATACAGTCTTCGTTTCGTAGCTACACGCTACTCCTTGATTCCTTGACCACCCGGCTTCCGGATATTATAACCCCTGAACCTCGAGCCCTGAAGCCTCAAAACTGAGCCCTGAACCCTTGACAAGAATGAATTCAGAAAAACCTATTCCAAGGCATCATCTAATCATCATCAACCCTGTCTAGTTACAGTATTATTTGCACAAAAACAGAATGGTGGACCAAGGCTTTGCATATACTATTGAGAATTAAATGAATGGTCTATGAAAAATCATTATCCACTATTGCTAATCCAGGAAGCCCGAATTAAGCTTCCCAAGACTTGTACATATACCAAGTTCGACCTTGGACATCAGCAAAAAGAGTACAAGGGATTGTGAACATTTTCATTATTTTCATGGTTTTTGAATATACAATTTCCATTGAGGTGATTTTGTCAGATATTGTAATTGACATAATATTGAGTAATATTGGATCCAACACTTGACAAGATTTTCAAACTTGGTATAGTGTTTCAAAATAGATATAGTCTAGTTAAATACATTTCTTGATTGTTTAAAATCGACTATATTTGTTATTTCAAAATGTAATTAATATAGAATTCTTTGTTCAGTTATGATATGAAACTTGATATTGGTATTTAGAAACACATCAAAAACAAATTAATTCAAATAGAAAATATTATTAAAGATATTTAGTTATTTGCTAATTCTACCTGGAGGTATTCCAAATAAGGTTAGTTTTATTAATTTGTCATAAAGAAATATAAACAAAAAGTTTCATAATATTACTAAACATACAATAGTATATTAACTACATAGTTTATTTTTAAAAGTAGATCAACTTTCAGATATAAAGCAATGTAACAAACTAAGCAATACTCTTTTGGGAATACTATATGATGTTTAAAAATCACACAAAGATATGAAAACAATTTTATTGAATACACTTCCAGCCAAAGTACACTTCAAAATCAAGAAAACAAAAACTTGAATATCAAATTACTCTGAATGCTTAGAATATCTTTCCATTTTTTGGTGATTGAAAAGTATAAATAATGATCAGGATAGTTGAAGGGGATGAATGGAAAACAGCTTTTAGAACCCTTTAGAGTCTATTTGATTCCTCAGTAATGCCATTTATATTGATCAATACACCAGTATTTTTCCCTTATTTCATACTAATACTTTATTTCCATTGTTGGACCAATTCTGTTCAGCATTCTTGAATGACATTCTTATTCACAACAACGGAATTATGGAACATCAATATCATGTGGGATCAGCAATCCAGTATCTTGAAGATGTGGGAGTAAACCTGACAGCTGAAAAATATGAATTTGACCAAAAAGAAGTCAAGCATTGGCAGTTATTAGTAGATATCAATGGAATATATATGGATCTGGCCAATGTCCACACAGTCCAGAAATAGAATGCTGTAAGCAAACTCAAGATATATATATTTTTATACTTTACCAACTTTTATCAAAGATTTATTTGAAACTTAAGCAAGGTAGTACAGCCACTGACCAAGCCATTAAAAAAGCCGATACTATTCTGCTGGGGGGCCAATCAAAAAGGAGCATTCATACCAGCTCTAGTATCAGCCAATGTTTACTGTGAGAAAAAAATTGTGATGAAAACCAATTTATCCAATTGTATGTCTACAGAAGTATTATTACAGTACAATGATCGGAGAATATTATACTTAGTAGTGTATTTCTAAAAGAACTACATACCGCCAAAGACAACGATAAAATCTATACCCTGGAGCTGGAGGCTATTGTCAAGAGTTTTGAGCAGTGGAGACTGGAATATTGAGGGCCAGCATATCCAATTAAAATACTCATGAATTTCAAGAACCTGAAGTACATTACAATCTCAAAATAACTCAACCAAAGACCAATACAATAGTCTGAATTTCTGTTAAGATTGAAGGACAAATTTATATATTAACCAAGTGAATAAGGCCAGAAGTATAGGATAATCACCAGAATTTCAGAAAATATTCCTCTGAAGAATAACGCAGAAAAAACCCAACCAATTGGGCTAACAATACAGAATTTTGACAAAGAAATAAGAAAATAAATAGTGGTATTCTTTGCAGAAGTGGTGAATCTGGATAATATCATCATTGAACCCCAAGCACTGAGGAACTGGATCAATAATCATTAGAAAAATATATACTACTTCTTGGAGTTAGCAATGGTCTCAACCTGGAGCCTCAGGTCCAGGTTCGGGTTGGAACCGAACTGTTTCCAGATCGACAGTTCAGGTTGCCACTAGAACCGAACCAGAAAGCACGGTCGGAGTGAACTCCATATTTTGGAACTGTCCAAATTACCTAGTTATTAAACATGTCCAAAAACGAGGGCAAAATCGTCCATATGCGACTTTTGAAATCCTGGATTTGATCAAATGAGTGCAGTATATTCATGATTTTGACCATTTCCAATCTTGTTTCAATTAAGTTTAACATCACAAGTTCAATTTGTTAATGTTCTATCACCACATACTAGTTTGACTCTGTAAGTAAATCAAAGATGGACAACATTGTATTTAATCTTGTGCTGTGGTAAATTCCAGTATGTTGTGGTATGTGTCAATCACCACAAATATTTTAGTTTCAACCATACCTATTGTGTCATAATTGCCTACCTACTGTTCATCTTAAACATATTTGACCTTCAGACCTAACATGAAAATTGTACAAACAATATTCCAATGAAACCAGCATTTGTGTTCCACTAATATACTGTATTAACAGTCTTTTTATTATATATGCATACATATCCAACATTTCCCAATAATGAGAAAGACAATTACAAATTATATGATATGTCCAATTATGAGAAACAGAAAACCAAAAGAAATATGAAATACAGATCAATACTCTACCTTCGATTATTCCCTTTTGCTTGTTGTGTTTTCTATATGACGACTCCCTCAGAGTTGTTGACGACTATAGTTCAAATGCTGTTCATCTTTTGAACGGGGCTAATGAAGCCTGCAATGTTACGGGCAGCATGTACATCTGACTGTTCCGCCTCATCGATGACATTAGAATCATCAAATACATTCATATTATCTTTATCACTGGCGTCGCCATCAATTTCATTATAGTGTGGATCATCCAAGTCACCGTTCCAATGAAGCCAATCATCAGTATCAGAATTAGTTTTGACTGAACTTGCATCATCACTTTCACCATGATGGCGGTTGACCCTATGTAGTTGTTGGATATTTGGGACATTGTTTTTGCAACCAAGGAGGTTGATCTGTGATAAGGGTGGTGGGAGTGGTGATTTTTCAGTCAATGTGAAAGCTGCAACACCATCATATTTAAAGGCTGCCAGAATGCTTTAACTGTCTCTTCTGTATTTGAAATGTAGCCCATGGCAGTCATTTGCTTTTTCTGAGCATGTGATGCCTTCTGAGTTGTCTGTTGGATTTCACTGCCTTGCCACATCTCCAAAAAGGCATGAACCTTGGCCATCCTGTGCAGCTGCCCTTCCTCAGCTTCTTTCTTGATTTCAAAATCGTTATCAAATAATGAAGACTCTATTTGGACTGTATCGCTGGCCAAAAGACCAAGATTGTAACTGGCAATCTGTCAATCAACCACTTTTTCTCAAAGTGTTTCTCCCATAGTTTTCTTCTGCCTCCACCCAATGACATCTTGGCCAAGTGAAAAGCTGGGTTCAACTCCAACCACATGCACACTGATTGAGATGATTTCTTGCACTATATTGGCTAGATCAGTGTACTTTGAGATCATTATTTCCTTTTGTTGCCACCGATTGGTTACATCAGGCCTCGAGAATGCCCTGCGAACTCCATGGGGTCGGAATGATAATTCTGAATATTGGGATTAATTCGTGTCCAATTTTTGGGTACCCCGGGTGGTTAATTCCAAGGTGGCCATCAATGAATGAGCTGTATGTTCAGTGCGCCCAGGAGTACATATCACCATGTCTGTGGGTGTATAGTACTCATCATTACTGGGCAAATCATATGGAACATAAGTCAATTGATGAGGCCCAGACACAGGCAAAGAGGAGAATGGATCGTAATTCAGTACTATATTGAATGTTCAGTGGGTCATAACGAAATGTTTGGTGCAGTATTTGTACTTGACATATTTTATGAATGCATCCTTGAACTGGGCAGTGAAAGAACCCTCATCCTCAGAATCAACATCCATAGCCATATCTTAGTTCCTAAATGATCGCAATTTCCACAATGGATCGAGAATTTGTGGTGCAATAAGGAGCACGCCTGTCTCTGGCATTACCTCAGAGTAATATTTGGACAGCTTTTGGTGTGCAAACTTCAAAGCAAAGTATAGATCTTCTTGCCAAGGAGTTTTTTTCATTGTTGAAGCACGTATGGCATTGTCTAGATAATTGAATATGTCTTTATTGAACGTCATCACTTGGTGCCAGATGACTGTATGCCATTTTGACATCCACAGTGTCCAGTAACAAAATGGCCTCAGCATCACCATTACATATTGAACAATGATCCATTCATCCTCTGTGGATAATATCTGCCAGTGATCAATGTGATTCGGGTTATTGTGCCACATATGTGTAAACTCTCGTAATCTGTAAGCCCGCTCCAGTAATTCAATATTTGAATTCCACCAAGTTTTTACATCCATGGTAGGCAGTACAGCAAGTCAAATATTGGATTTCGGGCAGTTGAGAAACTTATTGGATCTTCCAGGAGTCAGAGTAATTAATACAGCAAGCATTCTTTGCTATATCAAGACTCAGTATTCAGAATATAAGTCTGGATAGCAGGCTAGAACTACCTTTTCAATAATTGTAGCTGATCCGGGCTTGATGGCTGCTGTTACACTTAGCAAGTTCGCAATGGGGTCACGTATGATCACCCACAACTTCCCCGATCAGATGCCATTGGCTATCACTCGTCTCGGATATCAGAGCCAATCATTTTGGATGGCTAGCAAACAAATACCCACACCATCGATAAGTATCCACGGCTAGTTCATGGCTGCAGTCGCATCTGCTCTGAACGCCGACGACAAACGGACAGTCGGCAAATAGCTGAATGGCATCGGCCAAGAAGCTGATGACAAACAGACAGCCAGCAAACAACTGAATGGCACCAGGCAAAAGCTGACGTCTGCCGAAGGCCTAAAAATACGTGCCGACTGTGAACATTGAAGCTCCTCGGTATTGAAACAGGCCTATTCATCTGGTGGTCATCAGATCGAAAGGATACCACTGGTCCGAAGGCACAGGCCTGCAAGCTCGATGTCATAAAGAATACTGATGGTCTGATTATAATCCAATGATGATGAAGATGATAGAGAATCGAGAGATGGGGGCCGCGGTAGTTGTGAAGAAATGGGCATTGGTTCGAAGGTTGTTACCGTGCTGGAGTTCTAGAGACAAGCGTAGATAGAAGTATTTGTTAGAAAGCGAAGACGAAGATATAAAGCCCTTGTGTTCTTCAAGGGTAAAAAGGCATCAACCTTCTCAGCGAGATGAATAAGCCTCAATACTATACGCATTGAGAAGCTATTGCTTTCGTTCAGAATCTTTTAGTGATTTCACATCCTGAGCTAACCTCCTAACCTACCTTCGAAGCAGTCCCGAATTAAGTACGGATACTACTTTAACTGGGTAAACCTGGAGCCAAGCGCCTGGTGTTACATTATATTGTTAGCAAAGAAACGCTTCCGAGAAATGTATTCTTTCTATCCACTTCGATACACATCAATCGGTCTTGATGCTGTCCTATGGCTGTGGACTTCTTTCCCTTCTTATCGGAATCGGTACACTCTTTGTTTTCATATCAATTTCCTCGAACACTTTTCAAGACACCTTCTTTGACGGCCATGAAGACCTTGACATTTACATTGAAGCCCAGGAACCAGAAGATTCGTTCTGGCTATACCTCTACCACAAAGAACGACACATTCCAACCCTCTATCCACATGTACAAACAAACATCTCGGTTATCCCTGCCATGCAAGAAGACACCATATGCCCTGAAGATTCTATCTCAAACTGTGAAAGTAGGTCCAGTTCTGAGAGATCCGTTAACATCTTCAGATATAGAAAAGCATACTATCTCTACTATTGAAGCGGCCAAGATTTTATCGAACTTGAGAAAACTGCGAAACCTATAGACAAGAAGGAGAGTCAACACAAGACTTTGCCGTTCGAAAATTCCAAGTGGTCACCAGGGGCCTCACAGCTTTCGAAATCGAAGAACAGCAATCTCACTGCAGACTACGAGCCATCGCAACAGCTTCAGCGCGAGGCTAAGGCTTGGTTTCTAATTCCTCCCTCAGCCAAATATCCAGCTGGGCATGTTTTGTTAATATTATACTGATTGGAAACAGATCTGACACCCACATGGCAGAAGTCTACAAGGTGGTTAAAAGTGAGAATGCGTCAATTCTCTCTGGCAATAAGGAAAGGGCACCAAATTTCGAAATCCAAATGACACTACCTGAGTTGACCCAGGAGTACAAAGGCCTAGTCGCCAAACAGAATGATTTTTACGATGCTATTTGTCTGAACGTGGAAATGATCGATCAGGTGTAGTTTGAATAACATTCCGTTATTATATCCAATCTCAAAGTCTCTGTGGCTAATGACCAAGCAACACTTGTGGTGGTGAAATCCCAGTACACCGATGCCTAGTCCACCGAAGCCATTCAAGGCCTACAAGCGTCTCTCACTGAGCATATCCTGCAGTCAGTAAAGGCTTGGAACACCCTCTCTGATTTACTCGATATGAGGGAAAGAAAGGCTACAGAATGGATGACATAGAAGGACTTTGAATGGAAGTTTCGGGAATTCACCAGAGCTCTTCAAACCAAGCTCTCAAATGAACGGATGAAATGATCGGCACACTCCCTGGCTGGGTCAGTCATCCGGCCAAAGGAAGGAAACACGAAATTCGATGCCGAAGGATTCAGCATACGATGAATCGTCAGATCGGACGAGAATCTGGAGCAGTGATGCTATGAATTCTACGCCCAAGGGCAATGGAGACGGCACATGTAACATTAGAGAAGTCCCACATCCAGGTGGCTCCGAGTCTTCCAGCGGCAGCTTGAGCCGCTCGAGCTGCTCTGATTCCGGCGCTGGAGATGACCTTCCCCACTACCACTGCCAGGAAGAAAGTAATCATTGATATGGAGGAAGAAAAAGAAAGCCTCCGAAAAGATGAAAGGACTTGCAGCACAAGGGAGATATCCAAGACTACATCATAAGGATGGAGGCCCTGAACTACCAAGTGTGCTTATCAGGAATTGCATGGCAAGAAGCTCTGCACAGAAGCCACAACCAAGATATTCAGGATCGACTATTCTTTTCGAAGCTTACATCACATGATGATTCAGAATACGAACTGCTGTTTCAACAAAGCTTGCCACGCTTCTGAGAGATGCCTGCAAGGGAAAAACATACACCGTCATAATGATTACAAACCCAAAGATACGAAGAATAAGACAATGCATGATGATGATGGTGATAAGGATTCAGACTCCAAAAACCTTGGACGGAGAAGAAGGGTCCTAAGTTTATCAATTTGGACAAGGGCATAGCCCTAAAAGGCATTCCGGAATCTTTGCTGGAAGCACGAGCCAAGTGCAACGAGTGAAAATGTGGTGGTCCTTTAGAGCATCGACGGGTATTCTGTAAGAATGCCATCAAGATCTCGTCCAGTAAAAAGAAGAAGAAGGATATGAAGTCAAAGGTGGAAACACCAAAAGTAACCACCTCTTCTTTGAAGGTCAAGCCAATGAGTCTGGCTGACTGAATTACGAAACCAGCAGCAGCCTCAAGTTCTCGAGTGCTTCAGGAGGTTGACTCTGACGGTATGGAGATGGATGGATGAAACAAGTTTCATTTATCTTGCCTTTGTTGTATGTGATAACAGTCTTTCCTATGGGTTTTTGAGGTACAGACACCTCCAGTTCTGGTATTCATCGGTACAGAGATTCATATTTCTTTGGGATTGCATGGGTACAGACATCTGTGTTTCTTTTGGGTTTTCATTTGGGTATTACCGATACGGTCATTGGTATTATAGCTATCGAAATTCAATATGCTTTCTTTTCTGCTGTGTAAGACAGGGTGCCTGAGGATGAGTTCAATACTCGAAATATGCTGGTCATATAGCATCCAACCATGACATGTGACAAGCAATTACCATCGAACTTGATTAAAAGCTCATTTGAACCGCATTTATCAACCATGACCCATTGCAGCCGGAGCTCTGTCGAAAGGCAGTTCACCATAGTTGTCAATCAAAACGATTGAAATTGCAAGGCTGCAGCCAGCACACCTCAGCCTGTACCCAAGAAATCCAAATAATTACAACCTGAACCTGAGACAGGTTCAAGACCCACTGTACACATGGTTGCAAGCTTTCGAGAGGAGAAGAACGTCCCTGTAAGGGTTCTCTTGAATACTGGGTGCGAGAAACCTACGATGTCGAAGCAGTGGGCCGATTCACATGGTGTTCCATTAGTCACTCGAACACAACCAAAGATAGTCGAAAACTTTCATCGCGAAAGAGTAGAAGGATTGGGTTGGCAGTATATCTTCCCCGTGACTCTCCTGTATGAATCTTATCATACCAAAGAAACCTCCGAAATTCATCCAATAGAGGATTCGTCTGACATCCTGTTACCATACTGGTGGATCGTCTAGCATGGAGCACTCAGTGGAGTTACCGAAGAAAATGATAAGCTCCAGTTCACATCGAAACACAGCCATCAACATTGCACAAAGGCAGTGGTATCTTCGTTCTCAATCAAAGATGACGATTCAATTCTGAAGTTTGGAACAGACCCGCGATGGATCAGGGTTATTGGTTCAATGCATGTCAACGTGGTATATGAAATTGAGATCGATTGGGTAGAGCGAATTCCATGGCAATACAAAGTCTTTGAAACCTTATACAACGGAGAAACTGCCAATGCTCTGCCACCTCATTGATCCTAGTATCATTCCATTGACTTGAACAATGGAAAAGAACCTCCCTGGGGTCTGATGTACACACTCTCAGAGAAAGAGATTTTGGTTCTTACAGAATATCTGAAAGAAATGCTTGATTCTGAACAGATTCATCCTAGCAAGTCACCTGCATGTGCACCCATAGTCTTCTTTCTGAAGCCACACAGAAGAGCCATACGATTGTGCATGGATTACAGAGGTCTACATCGTGTGACGATTATGAACCGATATCCATTGCCGCTTATGAACAAACTCAGAGACATGGTTGTTAAATCGAGGATTTTCACCAAGATTGATATTAAGGCAGGGTATAACCTCATTCGAATTAAACCCGGTGATGAATGGAAAACTGCGTTTCGTACAAGATATGGACATTCTCAATTCCTTGTTATGCCATTCGGATTGGTGAACATGCCAGCTACATTCCAAGGTATGATGAATGAAATCTTGTGAGATCTAATTGATTATGGAATTGTAGTCTACATAGAAAATATCCTTATCTATTGAGAAAATGGGAAAGAGTATGTGCGATTGACTACAGAAGTCCTTCGTCAATTACAGGCAAACAACTTGGCTATAGCACCCGATCCGTGTGAATGGCACCAGGAGCAAGATGAGTTCCTTGGGTATCTCATATCATGCAAAGCTGTCAGTATGTCCGAAGACAAGATGGACACTATTCATCAATGGGAGATTCCGGAGACTGTCACGGATACCCAGTTCTTCCTTGCATTCGCCAACTTCTATCAACACTTCATTGAAGGATCGCTGATGATATACCATCCCATAACAGAGTTAACTAAGAGAACGAAAAAAAGTTCAATTTGAACAGAAATCCACCAAATCAAATAGCCTTTGCTATGCGAAAGAAGTACTTGACTCAAGCACCCATTTCATGACATTTCGAGCCTGTTTGGCCCGTCGGGATTGAAACTGACGCAAGTGATTTTGCGATTGGCACAGTACTCTCCCATGTCATTGATGGACGATTGCACCCTATTGCTTACCACTCTTGAAAGATGGATAAAACTGAGATCAACTAAGCAATCCATGACAAAGAGATGCTGCCCAGAGTATCCACGTTCAACGAATGAAGATGATCTCTTGAAGGTACAGCTCATCCAATCTGTGTCTTCAACAATCACAAGAATCTCGAATACTTTACGACTATGAAGATCATCAATCGGAGACAACTCTGCTGGGCTCAAGAGTTGGTGGGATATAATTTTACACTATTCTACCGACCCGGTAGTGCTAATGGGACACTGGATGCATTTTCTAACCATTTGGAGTACCTCCCTGAAGAAGTGGGAGGTAGTGCCGAAGAAAACGACCACTAGCCTATCCACTGCGTTCTGAGACCTGATCAGTTGGTCACTTCTGAAGGAGGAACAGTACAAGTGACGGCGATGAAGTTACAAGGCGAACCGATTGCAGTTTCTTCTGCAAAGTTGAGAGCAATTCCAGTAGTCAAGTTCAATTCATGGCTGTTAGAAGCAGTAGTCAGCACAGCTTGCAACGACGCTGCATGGCAAGAAGAGATTGTCCGAGCAATAGAACATAACCCAAGCTCTCACATCACATTCGAAGATGAAGCCCTCTATCATAATGGCAGGCTGTGTATCCCAGGCGATCTGCACTTGAAGAAACAGATATTGGAAGCAAACTACGATTCAAACGTGGCTGGACACATGGGGCAGGACAAAACAATCGAGCTGGTCAGACGACACGTCTTTTGGCGATAACTGGAGAAATTCATCGAGGATTATGTCCACTCATGCCTGGAATGCCAGAAAAACCAAGCAGCTCATCATGCTCGCAACAGTCATCTAAAACCCCTGGAATTTGCATACCGCCCATGGGACTCGATTTCCATGGACTTCATTACCAGATTACCGGTATCAGACAAATTCTCATCAGTTGTTAATCACTTCACGAAAATGGCTCACGTTATTCCATTCACCGATGCAGAGATGAGATCCACGGACGTGGTCAGAATCTTCCTGAAATAAGTATGGAGTTTCCATGGCCTACCATCGAACATAGTGTCAGATCGGAACTCTAGGATCACCTGCATGTTTTGGTCCTTGTTGGTCAAAGCTTTTGACATTAGGTAACAAATGTCTTTGCCATTCCACCCTGAAACAGACGGGCAAACGGAAAGAGTTGACCAAACGCTGGAATGCTATCTGCGGAATTTCTGCAATTACAAGCAGGACAATTGGTCTGAGATGTTACCAATGGCAGAGTATGCTGATAATAACTCTCTCACCACTGATACAGGAATGTGACCATCCTTTGCAAACTTTGGGTTTGATCCTCGAACGAATTGGCCCATCAAAGCAGAAGCAAAGAATCTGGTATCCAGTATCTACATTCACTGGATAAACAACATGTATGCAGTCTGCCATAAGGATTCAAAGCAAGCACGGGAGACAATGGGAAAGTACCATGATAGGCATGCTAAGGAACCCCTGAGGTATTCGGTTGGTGATTTAGTTATGCTAAATGGGACGAACATCAAATCTTGAAAACCATCTAAGAAACTACATGCGAAGCTTCATGGACCCTCCAAGGTCTTGAAGGTGCTCTTGCACACCACTATTAAGCTTGAGCTACCAAGTCGATGGCGTATTCACAATGCCTTACATATATTACTCATCGAACCTTATCGACTCGCCATCGACCCTATTAGACCTCCACCTGAGCTTACTTCAGCCAGAGAGCAGAATGAGCTTGGTTATGATGTCGATGGCTACAAGTACAAAATGGGTTACAAATATGAAGAGATCATGGGCAGCCAGTACAGCAAGGAACTGAAACGGGTATTATATCTGGTCAAGTGGAAGGGTGGTCCGGAAGATGTGGATTGGACTGAGGAACCTTATGACATCTTCGATGACAAGAGACTGTTGAAGGAGTATCACAGACGGAATCCTCAGGCCACGAAGATAAACAGAATTGAATAAATGGTTGAGTGAGTACCTTTTCCCTATCAAGAGTTTCAAACGGCTAGCAAGACACCAGACGAAGGATTTGGTTTTTAAGGCTACAAGGGGTCATGATTTTCCAGATCAAGAGAAAGATGGTTTTGGTTTTAAGGGAACACAGGGTCAAAATTTTTCCAAATCAAATAAAGAAAAAGAAAGTAAAGTGTCTTAGATGGACGCAACCAGATTGATCTATACTGCTTGCTGCCATATGTCTCATCGGGACGTAAGCAAACTGATCGGTCGATTGTGCTGGCATGTCTCAGAGCAAGTAGTCAAAGCGAAATGGTCTGTGCGGATTCACTATCTCAATGATTTCAAATGATTCACATCAGCTCACTGAACTATATTTCGCCAAAATCAACGAAGAGTGGATCAGTATGGAGTATGGTTGTTCAGAGATGTACACTCCAAGAGTGGGGGTAGTGTTACACCTAGCAAGTTTGCAGTGGGGTCACATATGATCACCCACGATTTTCCGGATTCAACATTATCGGCTATCACTCATTACGGAAGACAGAGCCAATCTTTCTGGATGGCTAGCAAATGAACACCTACACCATCGATAAGCATCAACAGTTAGTTAATGGCCACAGTCGCTTCTGCTCTGAATCGCCGACGACAAACGGACAGCCGGCAAACAGCTGAATGGCATCGGCCAACAAGCTCACGACAAACAGACTGCCGGCAAACAACTAAATGGCGCCAGCCAAAAGCCGATGACAGCGGAAGGCCTAAGATTACGTGGTGACCCTGAACTGCACAGCTGCGCTCCATCGCATGAGGCCTCTTTGTCTGGAGGTCATCAGATCGAAAGAATACCACTGGTCCAGAGGCACAAGCCTGCAAGCTTGATGTCATTAAGGATACCGATGGTCTGATTGTAATTTAATGACAATGAACACGATTGAGGATCGAGAGATGGGGGCTGCCGTAGTTGCAAAGGAACGGGCATTGGTTTGAAGGTGGTTATGGCGCTGGAGCCCCAGAGAACAGCATAGATTGAAGTATTTGTTAGGAAGCGAAGGGAAAGGTATAAAGATGTTGGGTTCTTCGAGGGTAGAAAGGCATCAACCTTCCCAGCAAGGTGAACAAGCCTTAACAATAGATGCATTGAAAAGCTATTCCTTCCGTTCAGAATCTTTTAGTATTTTCACATCCCGAGCTATCCTTCTAACCTACCTTCGAAGCAGTCCCGAACGAAGTATGGATACTACTTTGACCGGGTCAACGTGGAGCGAAGCTCCCGGTGTTACAGCTGCGAACTTGGAGATTCTTGCATTTCCAGACTTCTGCAGCTTTTGGCTTTTTGTCACTGCTGTACTCTCATTCCCTTCAAATTGCTCATTATGCTTATTGGCTTCCCATGATTTTGATCAACGTGTCACACCCAGATTTGTCATGAATACCCCTAAACAAAACTGAATGACATGCACCAGCCACAGTATATGGTTGCGTAATGCTGACCAGTCGATTCCTGGAATTTCACATGTAGATTGTACCTCCTCAGTCAGTGAATAGTTGGATGAGGCATTCTCAGCAGTTATTCCCTGTAATCAACTGTCAGTAAGATCGAAACATTCAAGCACCTCCTTCAAATACTCAGCCAGTCGTGAACCTGTGTGTTTGCCTTTCACCTAGAGTTGTGTCAGCAGTACAAAATATTAAAACCAAGCAGCCACAAACCTCATCGAATGCACGCTGTACTTCACGTGGGCACCAGTTGCGATCTATCAAATTCCTCATAACCGACAAAATGGCCAATTTGTTGGTTGATATCCAACCATCCAATGCTATACTAACATTATTTTTGTTGGCAACTGCTTTTTGATTGCATCAATTGTTAGAAAGTATTGTCTTCAGCAAATATTACTGAGAGTACTGACTGAGGGCAGAATCAAATTATGTCATAAAGCATTGAATGTCCGTCGTAACTGGAGGGTTGTAATTGCATTGTATGGAATATATGCAGAAACCAATCCTAGTCTAAAATTGTGGTTCTAGGTTTCTTGGTTGAATTGAAGAGTGGTAAAGTCACTATTTGCCAATATTGGATGTTCTGTCTGTCAAAATTGTCAGTATAATCTTAGATGGTTAATCAATTTGTGTTCAATGGGAATAATTTGCCACCATGTCACCATGACTGCCATTGTTCTTGAGTACTGCTAGAGCTTGCTCATCACCAGCCTTACCAGTCAATAATGTAAAGTCAGACTCCTTTAACTTTTTCAGCTGTGCTTTGTGGCCCTCTGATGAAAGGTGTTTCCCCATTGTACATGTTGCTTTCTGAGATAGATGAATAAGAAACTGATGACAGACAATACAAATGATGCCAGGGCTGCTGTTTGATGCATTTTCAAAAAGTTTGTAGAATCACCAAGCTGGTGCATGCTGGAAATTGCTCCATACAATCGTAGTTTTATTTGAACATTCATGAAGGTCCACCATCTATCGACAACCATTTGCAATATTTCATCAGTCAAATCTCAAATTAACACACAATCAGTCTAAGAAGAGTACATGATTTCGAGTAAGGATCTATCAATGAACTTTGCACCAGCCATCAAAAAGCAGCTTGAAGGTAATATGAACGCAGAGTTGATATGATTTTGAATCGAACTGCAGTCAAAAGAATCAATTAGAATACAGATATCTTGATGTCTTGAATACCTACTGCTACAGACTGTGTGTAGAAATAAATTATACACATGAGAGACAGTAGGTGAGTAAAATCTTCAGTATGGGCAAAGTATTTTCATCCATAAAATTAGTTTATTGAGTTGTTCTGTTCTATATCAGCTGCATCAAATGGCAGTAGCATAATCTGCACTATAATGATGTACGGATATTCCATTAGCTCTTAGAATCAGTTGTTAAGTCCATATGTATGTTCCAGTTCGAAAAGTTGATGCTCACTATCACCTGCATTTTCAAAGCTGATTTGGCAGTCAAGTCAGTCAAAACTGAGATAACACAAGCAATGTACCCCAATCCCTTCGTCTTGGAGATGTTGTATGACCAAAAATTGTTGACATATAATCAACACTCACTGTTGGTTCTGCCATCTACCTGTATCCTGTGAAAAAATGATATATATCGTTTTAACAGTGGACTTTCAAGAGTATTGAAAAAGTCTATGGCTAGCAATAGCAATTAATCGAGATTTAATGCCTCCAAGCTCTGTTTCAAAGGTTGCCTAGGTGCATCAGTTAAAATTGATTTGTCAATGCAGGCAGTCAAAAATACATTAAAACTAGTACAACACACTTCATTCCATGTACTAGAGATGTTGTGCGACCAACAATCATTGACGTTCCCTTGACACTCACTTTAAGTCGTGCAGTCTATGTGTCTTATGGTGCAAAAATGATAAATATGATTATAATAGTGGGCTTTCAGGCGTATTCAATAGCAATAAACCATGCGATACGAATTAATTGGGATTCAATGTCTCCACGCTCAGTGTCAAAGGTTGCTCAAGTGCATCAGTAACAATTGATTTGTCGATGAAGGCAGTCAAAACAGCAATCAAACTAATGAAGCTCACCCAATCTGATTCTCTAGAGATGTTGTATGACCATAAATTGTTGAAGCTTGGTTGATACTTACTTATAGTCCCACAGTCTACATGTCGTGTTGCGCAAAATGTATGAATTTCTGTGCACCAGCGGACTGTCATGTCTATTCACTAAGATCATACTGTCTCATACAAATCAATTGTGATTTAATTTCTCCAAACTCGGTTTCAATGGTGGCTCGGGTGCAGCAATACAATTTACTTTGTTGATAACAGATGTCAAAACTTGAATAAAACTAATACCGAACACAATTTTTGATGGTATAGCCATGTTGTGCATCCAAAAATTGTTGACGCTCCATTGACGCTCACTTTTAGTTCTGTGGTCTTTGTGTCTTATCGTATGAATGCAGTTGATTTGAATGTATCTGCAGGCTTGCATGTGTATTCAAAAAGAATATATATTGTGATCATTTATAAGCTGTTGCACAATCTGTTTCAATACGACATTATACTATGCATGATTTGTCATTAGTGTTAGCAACGGTTCCAAATTACGGGTCCGGGTTGGTTCTGGTTCTGAACCGCCCATGGAACCGAACCGCCCAAACACAAGCGCTTCCGACCTGGAACTGACCCGGACCCGCCGGGTTTTGGCGGGTTATTTTTGTAAAACTATCGCTCCAATTCAGTATTTGAGTTCTGATTGGATTGCGACATATTGTATACGTAGATTATGCAGTTTTTGATGCTCTTTCACCTCCCGGTGTCCGATTTGTGATTCGATTCGTATTCGTTGAGTCGCTGCAAAAAACAGTCAATTTTGGCCGCACTTTCGGCTTTATTTCACAGCGACTCAACGAATACTAATTGTATCGCAAATCGTGGACCGGGAGGTGCAAGAGCGTCAAAAACTGCATTATCTATGCATATAACATGTCGCGATCCAATCAGAACTCAAATACTTAATTGGAGCAGAAAAGCTGTGATTATTGGGGCCGATGAAA
Organism: Trichophaea hybrida; assembly: GCA_015178995.1. Taxonomy (NCBI): domain Eukaryota; kingdom Fungi; phylum Ascomycota; class Pezizomycetes; order Pezizales; family Pyronemataceae; genus Trichophaea; species Trichophaea hybrida. The sequence continues at coordinate 198,416 of WHVE01000140.1, forward strand.
AATGAGGCTCTGCTGCAGATAAAACCTGCCAAAACCCGGCGGGTTTCAGTTCGGTTCCGGGTTGGAACCGCTTGTGATTGCGCAGTTCAGTTCCTTGGCGGTTCTAGAACTGACCCGGGGCCACGGGTCCGGTTCCAAACCGGACCGCGGCCAGGTAACCCGGACCTGTTGCTAACACTATTTGTCATTTGATGGACATTTCACCTAGCTATTGAAACATGGATTGTTAGTATTATACTGCTTACAACCGGCTTCATACTGTTTAAAGTCAATGATGTAAGCTTGTATTTAATATAGTACATTTTCGTTATCCAGCTGGTTGTGCCAAATACTCATGGTCTTCCTGAGAGCTTTGTGAGATCAACATCGTGTATACAGGGCCTGAGCGGCAGCTTACGCAGTTGAAATTTTATCTGAATTATGCATGACGACTGCCATTCAACCCGATTGTGTATGCAATTAGAACGCAATTGGTGACGCAAATACAACAACACTGATGTAAAATCCTGGTGGCAGATTACATATGAATTAAGTTTTCACTTTTGTTCCGAAAATAAATTTACCTAATTTGATTGTGCTGATAGGTGGTGTATCTTTTATATCAGGTGAACTGAACATTCATACGTTCAGCACCATCCTCGCACATGCATGGACCATTTTTTTTTATCTTTCACAACCCTGATATCATAGAAAATGAACAAATTTGAAAATAGGGCAAATGAAAGAATTTGTGTATGAGATACCATCGGAAACGACCATATGACAATCTATAACTATACAACAATCTATATCTACAGGCCACGATGCTCCGTACGCATATGTTCAGCTAAATCATACATCTGGATAACAGTTGATAGGGGAAAATATTTGGAAGGGCTGATTCGGCACCAATTCAACTGTTGTGACTGACATCAATTTATCAATAGTCTCATTAGGCTTGCCAGCTCCTAGTCGCAAATGACAACTTCCTGGTTGGGGCATGGATGACATTGTTCCACCCATAATATGACCGAATGCAATTCCATTGGGTGAATTCGTAATTGTATTCGGAGAGACCACCGCTGGAACCATCAATTCATTGGTGCTGTCCTTTCTATCATGCTCATGAAAGTAATGTTCTGCATCTGCCCATCCAGGTGTAGTCAATTCCTCCAGCTTCATCCGCTTTGTTCAACAGATATCAAATCATTCTTGTACCGATTTGTTGATTGTGCCAACTACCCAGTCAGATTCATCTTCATCACTGAGCTCTGCATCGTCATTATTCTCTCCATCTTCTACCATATCTTCATCATCTTCCTTATCAGAAGTTGGAACATCATCAACACTATTTCCAATTGCTTCCAACATTTCTTCAAATGACATGTTTGTTGTACCAGCCACTGCTCTTCTCAATAGAGAGTGCTGCATTCTCCCCACTGCCACTTCTGCTTCCGCAACCCTCTTTCTTGCGGCTACTGTTTCACTCTGCACAAATTCCTCAATCCACTTCTCTTTTGCTTTCTTGATCACAAAGTACAATTCAAGTCTGAGCTCAGCTGCACGACTCTTTTTGGAATGGAGACTACACAGAGTACCCAGTACTTGGACCTATTGGGCTTCATCACCAGTCTTTCCTTGGTTCGCTGTATAACGTCATATTGTTGCGCAGATAGATGATTTGCCATATTTGCCTGCTAAGAGTGCCAAAAAATCCTGTGTAGGAGTGTAAACCATATTTGTTACTCTGTTGTGTGGTTTGTGTGAACTTTGCTTGTGGAGGAGATGTTTGGAGTTGGATAGAGGTGGAAAGGTGGGTCTTTATGGTTATAGTTATACTACCAAAATGATTCTACAGGCAGGCTACTAAGACTGCAACAGCTTGGAAAAATGCTCAACCCTGATCCAACATCCATTCAACTTGGCTGCAGAAACAGTTGCACATGACATTGCTTCAGCTTCAATGGCTATTACACTGAACATAAAAACCATTGGTTAATGTCTCAAAGGTTTCATATTAACAGCCATTCCCTTATATTTCTTATCAATCGCCCACAATTTGCTGGGATTGTAACAGGCCAAGATCCTTGCAATTTTGCAGCCTTCCACAGCAGTGTCCATTGTGAAATGCTAGAATCCTATAATGTATTTATTGACAGTGAAAAACTGTGATTCAACTTGATATTCGTATCAATTCTGATATATTCTTCAGATTATTTCTCTTCTCCAAACTGGAATTCTTCTCTCTTCACTTACCATATTCCCAAACAATGGCTCAATCTGAAGCAACTGCTGCCAGCAATCTATTGGAAAATGTAATCGCATCTACACCTGCCTCTACGACGAATACAAACCTTCAAAGCACTTTTTTCCAATGTCATGCCCAGAATCTCCACTGAACTGCTGCCAATGTTGCAACAAGCCAAATGCATAACGACCAAAGGTTGAAAATTGTACGCAAAACTGGTACAACGAAAAACAGGGACAACTATGCCAGCACACGTATGTTGCCTAATCTACATGATCCACAGCCAACTGATCGGATATTATTAGCTGCAGTCCATTCAGAACTATGTAAACAGTTCAACCTGAGCTGAAAAAGCAACCCTCCGTGGTCAACCAAGGCCTTTGCCTGAACAGTTCGAATGATTGAGCACGATGATATTGTCAATGGTGCAGAGTTTGGAGATGAATTTTTTGACAAATGACCACAGGAGAGGACAACAGCATTCTCATGAGTATTGGAGGAGGCCACAGAGAAAATTATGATTGAAGTCACAGCTTCTTCCAATGTTCAATTTTCATTACTGCAACTGAATTTCAGTAGGTTTTGAACATGTCCGCAACCATGGCCAGGCAAGGTTGGCATATACAGCTCGAGCAGGCAGACATGCACATCGCGCTCATTATGGTCAATATGGCCAAATATGGCGTATGGTACACTGCAATAGCAGAAAGGAAGAATTTGATCGAAAATCCTTGAGCAGAGATTCAAGAAGAAAGGAGGCATGATGTTGAGTTGCCAGGCCATAACAGTGTGAAGACAGTTATTGAAATGTATCCATCCATGATCTATGATAATCACTTCAATGGCTGCCTTCATTGCGAATATATGATTCCTCAGAAACATACTACCTGCTGGAGGTGCAAAGGCATAAAGCCAGAGACTACTACAGTTCCAACAGTCTCGGCTGAACCAGGAGTATCGGCAGCCCGAACAGCACAACTTAGTTCTGAAATATTGCTTGATCTCATCCTGCTGAATGAATTTACCCCACTTGAAGATTCAGAAGACGAAGACAATTCCAATCATGATGGTTCCAGTACTGATCACAGTATCGAGAATATGTCAGGTATCCACTCCCCCCTATCGCACAAAAAATTACTAATTAACATTTCAAAGAGAATGACGGTGAAGATTAGAATATTATCAATGAAGGGGAATAGGCAAGTGGGTTTATTGGGCATACTAAATCAATTTTGATATTCAATCCATTAGGTAGTTTCTGCTGTCAAAACGAGCAATATAATCGTGAATAAAATGGAATTGAATCTGTGAAGTGAGTTTTGATAATGCTTCCATGCTATCTCTAGGAGTGAGTATCCATAATTATTGAATCATAATATATAAGTATCACAAAATATTTCCTGCTTAAATGAGAATGAATGCCATTCTTTATCAATAAATATGCTTTAAACGTGTGACCGGACCACATGGCTATAAGACTCCCAGTAAGTGTCAACGGAACGTCAACCATCTTTGGTCACACAACATCTGTAGCAGGTGAGATATTTTGAACTCCATTAATTCGATTGTAGTTTTGACTGCCTTAATCAACGAATCAGTTTTTACTAAAGCACTCAAGCAACCTTTAAAACCAAGCTTGGAGAAATTGAATGACGATTCATCCATATCGCATGGCATGTTCTTATTATATAAGTATGAATGCATGCCATCACAATGATATCTATTATTTTTGAACAATAGGACTTGTGGACTGCAGGACTAAAGTGAGCTTCAACGGAGCATCAATGATTGTCGGTTGTACAATATCTCTAGCACGTGAGATATTGTGAACACCATTAATTTAATTTCAATTTTGACTGCCTGTATTGACAAATGAATGTTTACTGATGCACACGAGCAACCTTGGAAACCGAGCTTGAAGAAATTGAATCCAGATTAATCTGTATCGCACGGTATGTTCATATTGATTAAATATGAAAGCCCGCAGTAACAATCATATCAATTATGTTTGCACAATAGAACACATCGACTGCAGGACTAAAAGTGAGTGTTATCACAGTGTCAACAATTTTTGATTGCACAACATCTCTAGTGGGTAAGACATTGTGAACTCCATTAATTCAATTACAGTTATGACTGTCTTTATGGACAAAAAAACTTTAACAAATGTACTTGAGCAATTGTTGAAACCAAGCTTGGAGAAATTAAATCACAATTGATCCGTATTGCACTGCATCGTCTTATTGAATATGTACAAATTTCTGCCATTACAATCAGGTCTGTTGTATTTGCACAAGAAGACATGTGGACTGCAGGACAAAATGTGTGCATCAACGGAGCATCAACAATTGTTGGTCACACAACACCCTTAGCACAATGGATTGTATATATTTCGTTAACGTTTTTAAAGTGTCAACTGCTTTTATCGATAAAACAGTATGTAATGATCAATCAATTCCACCTCTGAAAGTGAGTATCAGCAACTATTAAATTGCAATTTTTCACTATCGCAAGATTTTTTCTACTTCAACAAGACTTATTGTTATCCTTTATAGTTGAATATATAATCTTCGCATGACCATACATGTTGGCTACAGAACTGAAAGTGAGTGTGAACCGAGCGTCAACCGATCGCTGAACAACAGTGCAGAACTTATGTTATGTTTCAATATTATATATTTTAAAGATCTTTTGACCATGTTCAAGTACAAAACTGCATTTAATAGCTCTTCGAGATCACCTGCAATTGATTTGGAGTACGAACATGGTTCCCTAAGTACTGAACATATCACAATATTATATATCATTATATATAATGAATAATCAGTCAGAAATGGTAAAATGTTATTCAACTGTAAAGTATATCACATTATAGATAAATGTGCAATGCGTTCCATTCGCCAACCTGTTTTAAGCATCTGGAGGTAGGACCCGGTGGGTCTCACCGAATCCGGTAACACCCGCAGGTCGGTCAGTTCGATTCTAGGTTTCGAATCAGATATTAAAACCAGTTCGGGTTCAGTCCGATTTCAGACCCAGACCGCAGCTGGATCACACCAACTGTTCTTAACACTACTGCTCCTTGATGGTTGATATAATTTCTAGGAGGCTGTTGAAGGCTTGTATAGCATGGGAAGATATTTTGGACCATCTGGGTGATGTTAGCTTTGTTTCAGATAATACTCAAGCTCTCACCAAACCGCCAGCAAACTTCCAGAGTATGGGAACAGACTCTGGAAACCTTTTGGGGCATGGAATATACTCTGGAAGCCTTCAGGAGAAATGGGTACAGTTTTGGACACCACTGAAACTGTTACTATTACTCCTGGAAAATCTCTGAGCATGGATATATTACTCACCAAGCCTTCTGGATAAATGGCCTAAAGTTGAAATATTCTTGACCAGTGAGAAATAAATCATCATTTGAATCCTCCTGTGGTTGCGGAAGGTCTTGAATTATGTTTTCATTCATTTGATGGGCCTCACTGGGCAAATAACAGACAAAAAGCCAGATACATTACTTTTGCAGTATCCAGGAAGAAGTGGAAAAGCTGTGAACACACATGGAGCTCTAGCCAAGTTCTTTTGAAATAGTAATAATTTGATATTCAATTTCACAGGGTTCTGGTACACCTGATATATGACTGTTGGCACTCTGAAAAGTGCTGCATGGATATTCAATGCTTCTGAGAATGTGAGATCTTCATCACATCCAAGATCCTTCAGTTCTAACAATCTATAGTGCTTCAGCAGATTCTTGGTACACCTGAAAATCCTCAGCACTCTTGACGGTCCTCAGTGCTCCCGCAATGCTTGAGACTTTTAAAACTCCTAGCACTCTGGAGATTCTCAGTACTTTTCATCCAAGAAACTTATGCGATCTTTGGTATATCTGAAAATTCTTGGCACTTCTGTAACTTCTTAGCACTCCTGAAATTCTTGACAATTCCAAAATGCCTGGTATTTCTGGGGTTATTGGCATTCCTGATTCTCAGAACTTACAAAATTTTCTATACTTCAATTATTCTCAATACTACTGCAATGCTCAGCACTGCTCACTTTGCCTTTGCACAGGCCTTATATGTCAATTATATTTTGATTCAATTGACATCGATCTAGTTGCAATATATAAATAATTTGATGAATGTAAAGGAGATAAGAGAGGGTTCACAAGGACCCTAGAGAGAGATGTATAAGACTTGCATGTGGGCTTAAAGAGAATTGAAAGAGACAAGATGTAGAGCAAGCTTATAGACAAAATAGTTTTCAAGCAGGTTTTGAGTAAGATTCAGACTGCCTAGGTATGAGTTATTGTAAGAGACATTTGATGATACTGGTTGCTTGAAGTATTGAAAGATCTAGCTTGAAAAATATCATCCCAAAATGGTGAAGAGAAGAAGTGGATATTTCTGGGATAGAAAGCAGAGGCTGCAAACAAGTATTGCTTAGCAGCAAGTGATTCGGAGATAGTCAAAATTAAGAGTTGGAAGCTGTGGCCTGCTGCTGAGTACAAGGGCCAGAGTGTGAGAGTGTAATTGCTATAGGATATAACTTGAGAGATATTATTGCACAATTGTGAAGACAAGTCAAAGTCTTAACTTGGATTGAAAGCAGGCTGTATTTGAAGCCAGCTACAGAAACAATATTATAACAGCGCCATATAATATGCGGGAGCAATCCATTGGGCAAAGGCAAATTAGAGTTGAATGATAATATCATCCGACTGGCAATGCACAGGGGAGAGGATCAACGCTGGTAATGGTGGATATAATTAGAAGAACAGAGTGAGAAGATTGATGAGAACATGAAACCTGCAGAGAGACCAGAGATGGACAGAAGCTCTGGAAGTTGAATTCATATAAGAGATACTGGGACTCAATTCCACATATTATATTGGTATTTTTATCTAATCTGATTTATTAGTCAGACCCCTAATCCAAAATCACAGGTCACACCAAAATCACAGATGCAATTTACTCCATCCAAATCTTATAAGGCTTAGCACATTGACTATCAAATAGATTGAACAAGAATACATTAGCAAAAAGGAAATTGGTTTCCAAATCTTGACCCTATGTGCTGATGATTCAGGACATTCTCTAAAAATAATTCAAGCAACTTTTTTGTATGTTCAACCATACTTTGAACAGTTCAATACTGTGATTGTGTCATCACATTGTTTTAAAAACTTCTTGAGTTATGTATGTTAATTTACTATACTTGTTTCACCTTTATCCGCTAAATTTTATTCATTTCAACTTGTTTAAACTGGTTCATTGATTTTGCAAGCAATTTTCACTATTTAATCCCTTGAGCCATCAATTATACACAAGCTTGCATGACTCCAATAATATAATTCAGTCACCCAAAGTAAACACTCATCAGATTTCCATATATTGCTGAAATAATTACTTCAAACATTGAATCACATAATTTACATATAAAACCAATTGAAAGCATTCGAGTCAATTGTGTTGTTCAAGCACCACTGCATACGACCTGACTGCAGCATCCACAGCACATTGTGTACAGCTCCTAGGATTGCGGTTATTGGGATGACATATGTTGTTGTGACACGAAAATGAGGCTAAGAACAGTAGCTTCAATACTGCAAGATTTGCATCAGAGGTTGATATCTCTCTTCAACCATCAGCATACCAGTAGTCTGATATATTGGCTCTATTGCAAATATTTGAACTGAGGCAAGAAGCCCTATAACACTTGATTCAGCATTCTTAATAATGAAAAGAAACTTTACAAGTATAGATATATATCTAGTATTCGACATTAAGTAGCTATCCAGACTTGTCCCCATCCGGAGATGTACAGTATTATTTCTTTGTGGCTTAGGCATTATCCACCTTGTGGACCCAGTGAAACAAACCATGTGAACTGCCTGGCTATTGCATTGAAAAAATATTACTGTAATTGCGACTGTGTTATACCAAATGAATTTTGTGTTGTTGAAACAACTGAAATACTGATTGTGATCAACATAGTCTGTAAAGTTGGCCAATCTGTGTAAACACCAAGCAAAGTGATTCTGTAGCTTTCGTTTTGGCATTGCATACCACTTTGCCAAGTCATCAAGGGTCTTCTTTTCTGGTTGCAGGTTTTTTATGATTTGCTTGGTAGGTTAAAGCCATTTCCATGGTACAATGTTCTTTTGCAGCATTTGCATTCTGCTCTTGATACTGATACACCTTCTTTCAGGCTATGTTAACAAAATCTGCAAGGTGGTCACATAACAATTCAATTATCAGTATGCTTGTTGAATATCCATTATTGCTCTTCCTCGGAGTTCAGAGATTGTCTTTATGATATTGCCAAGCTGGCAAATATTGTCAGAGAAATGGTTCAGAAGATGCCTCTTCATAAAGTTGAAATCTAATTCATTGACAAAATGTTGTACAAGTTCTGACAGAATTTGGATTGCATGTTCATCAATGTGATGACACTTTGCAGCTCCTAAAAGATTGTTCCAAGTTGAATTACTTCTCTGTGCCTGCAGTTAATCTACATAAGCAGCTTTTTCATGGCTTCTGAGACCATCTAGGTAGATTTGCCAGCATAGAATCAATGATAAGCATTCTTGCAACAATGAAACTGCTCCAGATACATGTCCATGAACTCAATCATGGCTTTATTATGGTACTGGTACAGAAGAATAAGTCGAAAATACACCAAGTTGCAGATGCACAGCAGGGTTTCTGTGAAGGGAACGCTTTGGCTTGCTGATGGGTTTCGAAGAGTCACAAGGAAAACTGGAAAAATTGTGTAACCAAGTGATTTCATCTCCATTTCACTCCATTGTATCACCTGGCTATATGGGTTGCTCAATCAAATGAAACCAGAATATGGAGTCATCATCACCTGAAGCTGATTGAATTTGTCAATCCTGGAAAGGTATTTTAGGAAAAACATCACCCAGTCAATTGAATTCTGAAGTATACTGTGATTGATGGTATGAACAATATTAGATACAATAATAGTTCTTGGGGAGCTGCACTGTATCTTCCAGAAGACAACTTCTGAAATTCTAACTGCTCAATTCTCCAGATATTGTCTTGCATTCCCTCTCTTCATCTTATTTTCCTGAGTTGCAGGCATCATACTATTGAAGTATAACTGATAGTGTCTCCATTGCCATGACAATGAATTACCCTCTCTACAGGACAATTTCAGTACATTGCATACTGGTAGTATTGGTAATGGTCCCATATTGTGAATTCGGTTTGGTTCCAGTTCCATACCTGGAGCACGGCCGCTGGTCCGGTCATGGATCAGTAATAAACCCAAACAAGAGCACCCAGTCCGGTTCTGAAACTGTACTGAACCCAAACCGGATGTAATTTCTCGTTCCAAACACGGAACCAAGCTGTAACCCACCAGGTGTGGGCCCGTTCCACCTCTAAAACTATCGCTCCAGTGGAGTATTTGCATTCTGATTGGATCATCACATGATATATGGGTGGATTATGAAGTTTTAGACACTGTTTGTTGTTCCACTCTCTGATTACAATTCGATTGGTAATAGTTACATCACTCTACAATCATTGTGAAAATTCCGCCAGAATCAACTACTTTTCACAGCAACTCAATGAATAGTGATAGAATCTTAAAACCTGAAGCAGGACGTAAATGAGCGTCAAGAACTGCATAATCCATGTATATATTATGTTGCAATCCAATCCAAACTCTAATTCTTAATTGGAGCACAAAAGCTTTCATTATTGAGGTCAATGCAAAATAAGGCTCTGCTACAGGTGAAATGCACCAAAACCTGGTGTGTTTCAGTTTGAATCTGGTTCAGAACTGTACTGTGGCCGGATAATCCGAAACCATTGCTAATACTACATACTGCATGATACTGCTGCTTGATCAAGTACAGATAGTATTCTCACAGTGGTCTGTTGTTTATCCACCAATAACAGAACAACATGGTCACATCCAACTTTCTGTGCACAGCATAATCTTTCCAGGATTGCAATGCATATTGAGCGAATGAAAAATGAGATCAAAAACATTTCTTAAAACATGGCGATGATGGATTTGTTGTTCCTTCATGCAAGTTGTTATTCCATATTGTTCAAAGTGGTATTTTGGGGGAACAAGAGCAAGGGCAACAAGGATCGTAGCAATATTTGATAGCTTTGATCTGATCATCAAGTCAATATTTCCAAGACTGAGATATACTGTCCATTCCTGCTTGTCTTTCAAATAGTTTGTACAATACATCCTGTGAGAACTGCCGAATCAAGGAACAATCGTAGCTCCAAGCAGCCACCATCAGTATTGATGCAGTTAAATATATTGTTGCCACAATGATATTAAATTAATGTACATGATATCCTACCACCAGTTGCCTGATGTTATCTGTGAGTAGATATATTCTTCAGCTTCATTGAATTCCTTTGCTTGAGCATAAAACATATATGCTCTCACCTCAAGCTGTTGCATAAGAAACTCAATGCTTTCAAAACAATTGTGGTAAAAGAAATCTGTATAATTATCATTACAAAGATTGTTGGAATTGGAAACATGATTGGAATACACTTTGCCTGAATTCCAAGAATCGATACCCATAATGTAAATCATTTGGTCAAACCCTCTGAACAAAGTATGGGACAGAGTGAAATTGCTGATGGCTGCCATTGTTGGGTTCCTGAAAAGCTTGTCAATAGTGGCTCTGCTCAAGTTATGCTTAATACACCAGTGTACTCATGAATACTTCTCCTTGCAAGGAAAATAGAACCATATATGAATCTCATTGTTGAAGATATAGAAATACCTATTGCTAATAGACTTTCCAACTAGACTGTTGTACAGATATAAAGTATCTTAAATATGAGTCCCAACTGAAGATTGCTCTTGATCAACACACACTGTTGTGTTGTCAGCTTCTGTATTGCTCAAATCATTGTTGGAAGTGTGATGATATGCATTGCGATACAGTTCATGAACGAATGGAAGTAGAAAACTGTCATATTCAATTTCAAACCCTTTATCAGGCTGTTATTCAACTGATGTGCATACACTCCAATCTTTGTGGTTGCAATAGAAGTAAAAGATTTCACTTTTGCTGTAGAAGTATGACTTTAAGCAGAAAGAATACTGTGGATGAATATCTATGTTTCATAAGCAAAAGAAATGTCACAACAATATTAAATACCATTATAACTGTTTTTCAGCTACTTATACTATTGCATCCTGGTGGCTTGTTTTTGGAAACAGCTCTATCTGGATTTGCTTTTTCCAAAAAGAGTTCTACTACTCTCACTGGATTTCTTTCATCCTCCTTCACACATTTGCAATGTGTTTTATTGCTCCATCATTTTTAACATTACATCAATCCAAACAAGCATACTGCATCTGCATACAGCCTATCACAGTAAGTGTTTTGCCCCCTCATAAGACACTTTTACACTAATTTCCTGATTGATGGTTGTCCCATTTTGTTCAATTTTAACATTGCAGAAATGGGTATGCTATTTACTTATCGATCCAGTGATATCATCATGGGGTACAAAAACTAAAACAAAGGCAAAAATGTAAAATATGACTGCAGAGTATGCTTTTAGTTATCTCAGTGATGAATTGAAGTATTCAATCACCAATTGAAGGATTTAGATGATACTAAGCCAATGATTTCCTATCCGAATAGCAGTCAAGATGATAACACCTGACCATAATGACCACTTCAAGCCTAGATATATATTCGTCTTGCTTGGCCACATCATTTGCAAATTTCTGAACCTTGAACAGACTCTACTCTGCTACTCGTAAATGTTTCAAGTATCAAGCTGCCTAAAACACCAACTCATACTAGTTGCCATCAAGGAAAAATAAAATACCAAATGTTATATCTGACTTCCACAAATATACTCTAATCATAATGAGAGTGGGCGAAAATTTCAGCTAAAATTCTGGAAAAACAACTAATAGTATCTAAAAAAACTCGCCGCTTATTTTGGCTGCTGGGGAGTTAATTGAAGTACCCATTTGCTGTTTATGAATTGAGAAGCCACGAGACTATCCTGATAACATTCTAATCAGTTCTTATTGTAAGTTAGCCTTAATTTGAGTCCTTATAGGTGTGGGTTGAATGAAAATTGCCAAAGTTAGCAATGGGTTGTGGGATGGAATTTCCATCAGCCCTGATTTACTGGTCCCCCTTGAGTCACTGCTCATGGAAATACAATCCCATGCCCCATGTCTAACTTTTGCAATTCTTATCCAAACCACACGTATAACAGCTCACACTCAGCGCAATTCATTGGAGAAACACTCTATTGAAACAGATTTTGACACAAGGTATTATAAAAGAAAATATAGATGACATACTACAACAACAGCAGTATTACAGGAACATATGAACCAAACTGCAATGAGAAGACAGTATATAATATGACTATGCAGGAAAGTTATTCCCACCATGAACCCTAATACAGCATGCCATAATAAAAGGTAGCTGTTCTATCTCTTTGTTGATTTCTTCAAGGGTGATTCAGTCCTACTCTTGAACCAAAACCCACTTCATTATAGTAACAGTTGTGATACTTTCAGCCCCTCGCCTGCTCTGAATACGTTGCTTCATTAGAGCCAAATGTACTCCATGGGATTCAAGTCTGGCGAGTTTGCAGGCCAATCAACTTCATTAATTCCCTCTTTGATGCATTCCCTGTTGGTATATTTGGAGTCATACATACCAGTATAATGTTTTATTGGAAAAAAGTTTGGATTTCTTGCCAGCGGCTACTTGCATTCTGGCCAGAGATGCATTCTCCAATCAGGTCAAACAGACTGCCATGAGTCTGCTCCTCCTCTGCCAGACCATTCGTAGATTCTGTGGATGTTGAATTTCTTGCTCCACCATGTCTGTGATAGAACAACTGTCTCTGCACCCTGCTTCTCTTCTTCCTTTTTATTCGTGCTGCTTCAAGTTCCTCTTTCCACAGTGCCTTCCATTCCTCTGTACCCTATCTATCATTGTTCAAGCACAGCTCTTTCTCTTCAATTTCTGAATTGAGCTTCTTAAAATTTACTTCAGCCTCTGCATGTTCTTGTTTTGTCTCACAATACCAGACACAGAATAGTCTTTTAAAACTGTACCCTGTCATTCTCCTGCACATTCCCATTCCACCTTGCTTCTTCATGGCAGCAACACAGTCATCATTCTACTGTTGATTCTTTGTATGCCAAATTTAACACTCACAAAAGCTTCCCCCAATATCAATTGACATCTCATTCATAAAGTCATAATTTGCCCATTCCTTCTCAACATCCTACTCCTGTCTTGCTTGGCTGTACAATATGCGGGTCTGCAATCCCTCTGTTGTGAGAATGAACTTGAATTCCTCTTGGTACGCTTTGATTCCCGCAGCATGAGGTGCATTGTAGACTGTTGTATTGCTGATATGGGTCAACCCTGGGTTACTTCTATGGTCTTCCAAGCACATTCTCTGTGTTGTACAGTTCATCTTGACAGTTGTAATCAAATTGTCTGGCTCCTTCTGAATCAAGTGTGGTGATCTTCCACTTTGTGCATTGGAATCCAAACAATGATACCAAATCAAGTCCAGTAGGTCAATTTCCTCCACACCATCACCCTCACTAGCCACTTGTTCTACCCCCTGGATGCTACCTTCAAGCACTGCATCAATCCTTGCTAAGAAATCTGCGTCTGTAGGTTTTGCCAAGGTTTAAACTCTTGCCACTCACTCCTGTTCTTCCTCTATCTCCCGCGCAATCTGTTCCTACATCTCTTATCCATTCCTCAAAGCATGCCGATAGATAGCACTTGCAGTTGACTTTGGTATCCCAAGCGTGTTCCCAATGTGAATGTAGATTGGGGGCTGATTGATAGTTGTAAGTGCAATAATTACTGCACACCTGCGAGGAGTGACTTCTGATCCTTTAGCTGAATTCACCTTCGTCAGTATGCACTGGCAGCTGCTTTCGCATCTCACTTTATCTCTGGCCATCTCAATTGGTGGTTGTAGTGATACTAGCGTCAGTGGGGATCCTTGAACCGAGCCTCACCTATGTGCCTGCATGGGTTAGGGTTTTCAGTCTGCGTAATAAATGAAAAATTGACAAGTAGTGCATCGTATCACCCTTGAGAAGATATTCAACACTTCCGACATTTTTGATGAATAATCACAATTTGATATCAACCACTCAATTTATGACCACTGATGAGAACCTGAAATTCAACCTGAGGCCTTCTGGTTGCCAAAATGAATAATCCCAAATGTTAATACAAATCAGATACCGACTTAACAAGTACATCATTCACCTGGGAACAGCAGTATTGAAGCCAGCCAATAGGTAGCCAAAACCATCCAGATTTGGCAGGAGGGGAGCAGCTTGACAATGCAACAGCAAGATGATGAAGTTAGTGAGTGAGTATGGGAAACTTTCCAGTCCATGAGTATCAGCAACATGCCAGGTGCCGGTATCAAGCAATGGGATCTGCTGATTGATTGTTATATTGCTCAAATCAGTCATCACGCACCACAAAGTCTGCTTTGGAAATGGTATATGGTGGACACAACTGTGATTGATGGTCAGAAATACACAGCAGCAATTGATTAATTTGCGGAGGTTGTTCTTTGCCAAAGAATGAATAGAATTGAAAAACACCTAACTAAGAAGAGAAAATTTGTCCATTTGGATAGGTATTTCATTGCCCCAAAGCTTCTTTGCTCTTTCTGATGATATATAGGTACTGAATTAATATATTTATTTATTTATTGATCATACAGCATACAGCCCGCAGGCTATGGCCAGTGAGGTAGAAACAAATAACCCTGAACAAGAACAACAAATGAAACTGAACAAAGGAAAAAGAAAAAAACCCTGGCTAGGTACCACCACTCTGCAGTCTCCTGTCACCCCTGCCTTAGTTACAAAGAAATTTTCAAAAACTCCGAGCAGGCTATAACACACTTCATACAATGATAAAATGGTTGTCAGACTCATTCAGCATGGTTCTGCATATCATGTTGATTTTTCCCCTGGAGGTTACCCTTATTTTCCATACCCTGTTCATATTTACTCTTTCTATCAACTTGCTGTTTCTCCTGCATCATCATCATCATCCTCCCCATGATTCCCTCCACTCTCATTCTGGTATTTGTCCATCATATTGTTGACAGTGCCCTAGCCTGCATTTCGGATAACATCCTGCCCAAGGTGATTATCATCACAGAATTGGCCAAGGTACCAGCTTCGTGTAGCGATATGTGTATTGTGCAGAAAATGATTTGAAGGTTGCATTGTATTATCTGTGTAAAGAAGATTCTTCCAGAGATATAGCAGGTGTACTACTCCAATGTGTTTTCGCATCGTTTGTGTTTTGCCTTGGTATAAGGGGCATCTTAGCAGAAGAAGTTCGGGTGACTGGAAATCTCCATAGCAATATGGACAGGGTAGGGAGTCCATGGAATTAGTTGGTATTTTGTATAGATAACTGCAGAAGTATCCATATGTGGTTTGTAGTTTGGTAACAGTAGATGCAAACTGATGGTTGCCACTTGTGAAGATATTGTCTGGTTGAGTACAGAATATTCCAATATTGTTCTTTCTCTTTGCTGGATGTCTCATCCACCAATACCCCCATTGCTGCATTTTTGCCGCACTGGTTACCCTCTCAAGCTAGAATAAGGAGGTATCATAGCAGGTAGGTGGATTTTTAAGAGTGGACTTTTTTGCCAACTTATCAGCAAGTTCATTTCCAGGTACATCTGTATGGCCAGGAACCCATTGTACTGACATCATAGTTTTCAGTGCATGGAGGGTGGTAGCAATATAGAAGACTGCCAGGGAAGTGGACTGTCCAGGGGCAGGTTTAAGGGTATTAAGATGTCGTATGGCAGCTTGACTGTCTGTGAAAATCCATATATGTCTTTTGGTGATGTTATTACATTGACAAATCTGAAAGCATTTCTGAGCAGCTTCAAACACACCAAGTAATTTGGCATCATAAACTTCCTGTTTAGGGTCCATCGGATTGATTGCTTCAATGACATCTTCTCCACTCATATCCTCTACAGTTCCTGCGCCAATGATTTCATGCAAGATAGATCCATCTGTTTATGAAATAATATTGCAGTCATCTTGTTTCAACATTGCATACTGTGCTTCATGGGCTTCAGCTATCTCTATTTTTGAGCATGGATTAATTTGTGTTTTGATGCGACTTTCAATCCATGTTGGACAGCCAGTGGTCGAGTAGGTTTTGATCAGCAAGCTGTTAGAAATCCATGGACTCATGTTCGATAAGGGTTGAATAAGACGTGTTTCAAATTTGTTGTGATTTCATTGCCTACTGTTGCTTGAAATTCAGGGCCAAGTTGTTTTACTAGACTCTGGGGTTTCATGAAATGGAGGGAAAGTCAATAGACAATATTGTTGGATTGGGTGCATTTCGGGAAGCTTAAGTATTTGAATTGCAATTTTTCTTCGCATCTGATCAAGTTGTACAGCTACTGGTGGCAGGGCTGATTCATTGTGTAGGGCTATTGTTGGTGATGAGCGGAAGGCTCCAAGGATACAATGAAGGGCCATATTTTGAACTGTTTCCAACTTCTGTTGATATGTTGCTTACCCCATCCACCAAACATCAGGTCCAAAATGGCAAACAGGTACAACACACGCATTGTATAGTTAGCGGACTGCACTGGGGGTTTGTCTTAATTCTGTATTGGCTACCAATTTCAGGGCTCCAAGGGCTCTCTTGCCACTTGCAGCCATCAGCATAATATGGTATTTGAAGTAGATTTTTCTGTCAAACCAAATACCAATCCACCTTACCATATCTGGGCAAATACTTTTTGTGCGAGGGGAAATGGTTGTGCTATTGAATAGGGTACTCATATCGTCATCAGTTGTATCGCCGTTTTGTTCATTGTAGAAGTGCATCATCTCTGCCTTTGAATCATCAAATTGTACAGCATTGTTTTCTGTCTATTTGAAGGCTGTCCGTGCAGCTGCCTGAGGCATCTTGCATTATAGGCTGTGGATTTGCTTCGCTCAACGATTTCAATATTGTCAATCAAGCTTCGTGTCCAGGAGCTGGGGTAATGAGTTGTGAGTTGATAGAAGAGAGGATGGAGATAGAGTAGAAACTGAATTGGGGATGCTGGTGATCTTGGAGGGATTTCTGTCTGGACAGTGTCAAGGTCTTCCTTTTGTCCATCAAATGCCAGTGCTATTGTACAGTTAGATAGTAAGTGGTCCACCCATAATTGAATTGCAATTGGGTAGCCCAGTTGTCATATTGTTTGCAGAAGATGGTCTTTGAATACATTGTTAAATGCACCATTGACATGCATACAGAAAGCAGTGGAGTTTTTCTTGGCGTGCTTTCCTTGTTCTATTTCATGTGTAAGTGCCATAGCAGCATTGATAGCAGAATGTTGTCTTTTTTCTCTTATTTGATCTTTTTGTAGTAGGTTGTATTTTTCAGCCATATATGCAATTCGGTTGGCCATCAACATTTCAAGGATCTTTCCAAGGCAATTGAGAAGTACAACAGGTTGGTAAACCTTAGGTATTGAATAATCAGGATTTTCAAGTTTGGATATAATCACAGTTGTTGCTTGTCACCAACAGTCAGGGTGATATGATGTAGTTCCAAGTATAGCAAAAAGACTGTTCAATTATTTGGTGACTGCTAGGTATATTTGCTGGAGGCAGTACAAGGGAAGCCTATCGGGACCAGGGGCTGTATGTGGTGCACAGGTGAACATTGCTTGTTTGATTTTGGTAGTTGTAAATATTGACTGAAGATTTAGCCTAAAAGGCCTACAAATTTCCAGATGGCCAGCAATGCTACTAGAATCCACTAGGGAGTTATTACTAATGATTTCTAAATGGCTGAGTGGGCTCATACATAATGGGTCACTTGCCACCTGCATAACCACTGACAATTTGTAATGTATATTCGCTATGGTTTCCCTATAGAACCTCAGTATTCCATGTGTATATATAGCATAGATTTCTCCTGTAGTTAGAGAGAATAGACAGACAGATTAGATCTTCTCCTTCTACCCTTGACATCATCTCAACACGTCAGGAGCCCAGTACTTTCCAGCTGAATCGACCTCAATCAGATCCAGAAGATGTCTTGGGATAGAGTGTGAATCGTTCAGTGGATACGCCACGAATGACCTGTGCATCCAATACACGGATGGTCTTGAGCATTGCACCCAATAACACAGATTGACTGGCGCACCAAGCATCTCCGAAAGCCATGTGGTTCAAAGTCACTGATCGTCTTGAGTATCGCACTCATGCACACAGTTAGTCCTGCGCATCATGCACCACCAAAATTCTTGAACACCGAACTCATGCCGTGGAAGCCTTGAGCATTGTTCCCGAGCACACAAAACCCTTGAGCATCAAAGACACAGATAGGCTTGAGCATCAAGCACCCGAAAGCCTTGAGCACCAAACTGAAGCCCCAAAATCCTCGAGCATCGTACTTGAGAACCCGGAAGCCTTGAGCACCGAGCTCAAGTACTGCAAGCCTGGAGTAGAAGACTTGAGCCACCTCTGAAGCGTGCGGACTACTCCGTGTGGATCACAGTGCAGCTTGCGGTCTACATCTATTGAGTCCAGAAGCAACCTGAGAATGGAGTGTGAATCAATTGAGAGCAAGCCTCGAGTATGGACCTCGATCACCCTAAAACCTAGAGCAGCTAAATCAAGCACACATACACGTCGACTACAAGCCATGTCGACCTCAACCTCTGTCGCAATACTCAATAAGCACAACTACTGTACCTGGGTCTTTGAAGCACAGGATCTCCTAAAGCATCTCAGCATTTGGCAAGTGGTAGATTGCTCTGGGATCGTCCTTCAACCACTGACTCGGGTGGAGGCAACCGAATCCACCGCCGAGGCTGCAGACACAGTTGATATTAAGTTGAAGTTTAAGCCTGAATCGAAGGACCCGGCATAGCTCTCACAATTCAATATCTTCCTCTGAGACTGGCGGGCTTACTGTAATAACTATGAGAAGGCCACTGGTACCATCAGCAGAATGCTAGAACCATCAGTACTGAGCTGGTATACAAACAAAAAGTTTGACAATCCCACAGTGCTATGGGACACTGCAAAGTCAGACTGTGAAGACATCATAAGACTGGATGGAGAATATACAATGGCGATGCTAACAACATGCAAACTTGAATCATACCCATCAGTCCCTGAATCAGTCTCGGCACAAGAAAAGATAATCAACGACCTCGCTATACACGGCGTCAAGGTCGAGGACACGTGGAGAAGGTTCTACCTCTAAGCAAATCTACCGAATACAGATGAAAAGAGGACCGATACATCAATGCTGAATCCTACTGGGTAAACAAGCACTGTGACCGATATCGTAAGCCACTTACTGTCATTTGAGGCTAGCCTCCGAAGAGCCAAAGGGCTCGCTCCAGACACAGCCTCATTTATCTCGAAGAAAGGGAGGGGTAAATAGGGAACCTCAACAAACTTGGATGGCCAACAGACCATGCCCAAATGCTTTGTCTGCGGAAAAAGTGGCCATACAATGGCTGAGTGCTGGAATAAAGACAAATGGACCTCATGTACAGAAGAAAAATCCAAGAGCGAAGCAAAGCTCACCTCCAAGTCGAAGGTGGACTACCAATCTTTTCTTTTTTAAATCTGTATGGCCATGGGAGAGTGGTGGAAATTGGGTATGTATTTGGATTTGAAATCGGACTGAAGTAACTATGGATTTGGTTTGAAATTGAACATGGAGAAGGATGGAACTTGTGAAGGAAACAAGTGGTTTTTTCCTCTTCTCTGATTTCATTGAGTTTCTTTCTATGTGGCTGCCAAAGGCCTTTGGGCCAAAAGGTCAGTATTGACAAAAGATTTAGCCCAAAAGGCCTTCAAGTTTCCAGATAGCCAGTGAAGCTACTACAATGCACTGGAGAGTGATTACTAATAATTGTTGAGTCGTTAAGTAGACTCATACATGATAAGTTACTCGCCATCTGCAAAGCCACTGATGATTTGAAATGTATGTTCACAATGGTTTCTCTGTGGAACCTCAGTTTCCCTTGTGTATGTAACGCATAGATTTCTCCTGTAGTTAGGGAGAATAGACAGACAGACTAGATCTTTTCCTTCTATCCTTAAGATCGTCTCAACAGTAAATGTAATCTATGGCACATTTGGGCGATTGGTGATATCAGTTGGGGATGGTACAACTTGTGGGGGTGGGAACATGGTGGAATGGAACAGTACTGCCATTTCTTCAAAAGTAACTGCTGTTATATTTGAGAATCACAGAGGTTGTGTTTGCTGGGTTTTCTGGGCTTGGAATAACGGAGGACAGTAAATATCTCTGTTCCTTGTGCATTTGCTAAAAATTCAATCCACATCGTTTTCTTGGAGGTGCGGATATCCTGGACATATTGGTTTCAAACAACTTTGAATTTGATATGATCAGTATCAAGGCAGGTTTTCTTCCACTGCTTCTGGGCACAGTTCATCTGGGTTTGTAAGATTCAGAGTTGGGGTGTCCACCAGCATTGTGAATGTGTTGTAAGCTGGAGGCCCAGAGTAGATTCCTTGACTGCATCAAAAATCATATCTCAGATCAGTTCAGTTTGTTTGTCAAAGTTTGATTCAGTTGGTTGTTCCGGGGGATATTACCAGACCATTCATGAGGCGTGAAAGTGTGTATTGAAAGTTGATCAGAATAAATCCCCAATCTCTTTTTTTTGAGTTGTATTTTATAGTATTTGAGTCAGTGGTAACAAGTTCAGATTCTGCCAAGATATCGAAACATATTGTTGAATGGTCTGAACTAGTTGATACATTGTCATCCTCTACCCAATTTTTAATTGAGTCATGGATAGCTTGTGATATAAAGGCAAGGTTGATAATAGAGGTTCCCTTGCCATTTTGGTAATACTATGTCATGATATCAAGTTTATTGAGGGGGGAAAAATTATCAGTTTCCATGATCTGAACAATTTTGTCAGTGAATTTGAGTGTGTTGATTTTTGAATTCCTCCATGTATGATAGGCATTCATATCACCAGCAATGATACATTGTTCAGGCAATGGGATATTGGTAAAGCTTGTTGGAATGGTGTAGTGATTAGAGGAGCCTTCATGTTCATTATAAATATTGAAGACTGTTATTGGTGCAATTGAGGCGGTTGACATTGCAAGGACTTGAATATCAGGATCCTGACTGATGTCATTAAGTGGGGAGCATTTGATAGAACGGTTGTTTTTGGCCACATAGGCAATTGTCTTATTGTGTTGTCTTAAGTTTTTAGATAGTATCAGTAGCTGAAATCCTGGGTGTATTGTAATGAATGTGTTGTCTGGGTTGAATCCAGGTTCTCGGCGTAAAAGAAGATTGGCCATTCCAACTGTAAAGTCAGGAAGCGTATTGATGACTAAGGAGGAACAGTTGCAGTTGTATTGTATAATTTGAATTTTGGTAGGCGAATAGGCAGGTTGTTTAGACATGGGCAATTTTTGGGTGGTCTTTCATCAACTTGGCTCGTACCTCAACATGGATTGCATTTATTGTTGGGCATTCAGTATCATTGGCTCGGTAATTACCGTTGCCATTGAAATATTGGATAACATCATGGACACACTGTTTGCCTATATTGGAACATGATCTGCATGAGTGAATGGTAGTGGTGTGAGGTTCAGCACATTTGTTGCTGACAGCTGATTGATTGCATTGCAGATAGAAATGGCCAAATTGTTGGCAGTTAGTACATTGGTCGGTCGGATAGGATGCCTCAAATCAGTAAGCCTTGCTGGTCTTGCCATCTACTTGTACTCTATGGTCTTGAATATGTTTTGCTTCATGTTCAGTACGGACTGCATTAACTATGGAGGTTGCCTTTTAGTTCAGTCTTTTTTCTGGCTTTGTATAAGATCATTGTAGAGTGGTAAGCTTGATATAATTGTTATTCATCTCAATATCTTCTTTTAATGATTTCATTCCTCTTTTACATTCAGGAAACATAGTAATGTCATTGGAATGAACCATCATCCAAATCCAAGCTTCTTGATTTTCGAGATTCTGTGCGGTTACATCAACTGAACAGACTGTTTCTTCAATAGCAGCCTCGTATGCCAGTACCAATTCCACAGGGCAGGCATCTGCAGCCCAGAAGAGGTGATTGCACTTATAGTTCACTGAAATATGTCCAACATTGTCCAAATGGTCTGCATGGCAGCATTGGAGGGTTGCGTTGATAGCAAGCTTAAGTTTTGTAGGATTGGCAGTAACTGATTGTTTACTGTGTCAGGCAATCACAAGTGGGCGTTGTTATTTGCGGACCGGACGGAGATTCAGAGTACGTCCATCTTTATCTTTGGGTGAGTCTTGCTTTGTATATGCAGAAGCAATTGCTGACCAGAGTGTGGGTAGGGGGATGTCCCTTCTGGGACTGCTGGAGTAACAAGGTCTGGAGGTGCTGGTGGTGCATCGTTCATTGAAGCTTGGATGTGTACAAGTCATTCCACTCATTGTCCAAGGGTCACAATAGTAGTATGCTCAATTTCATGTTTGGTTTCAATTGAGGCCAAGCGAGATACCAGTTTTTAGTTCTGGGTGGTGAAACATTGGTTGATCTGGAGAATATCCTTGTGAAGTAGTTCAAGAATGGCTTTGAATACCTGATAAATTCTATCTTTATCATCATTGTTGGGATTCAGTCGATTGGTGGAAGGGTCTTGACAATGTTAATCTTCAGAATCATCATCATCATCGAAACATTCCTCATTTTCATCGACATTCTCTGGGGCATCCCCAACATATTGAACAGAATCATTAGAGTCTGCAATGTTTATTTATGTATTTATTTATTCATCATACAGCATGCAGCCCGTAGGCTATGGCCGGTGAGGTACAAACAAATAACCAAGAACAAGAACAACAAATGAAACCGAACAAAGGAAAAACAAAAAACACCTTGCTAGGTAGCACCGCTCCGCAGTCCCTATCACCCCTGCTCTAGTTACGAAGACATTGCAAATAAATCATAGTGGTTTGTAACACGCTTCATACAATAATAAAATATCTGTCAGTCTCATTCGGCTTGGTCCTGCATATCATGCGGGTTCTCCCCCTGGAGTTTACCCTCCTCCTCCCTTCCCCGTTCAAATTTCATCCTCCTCTCAACTCTCTGCTTCTCCTTCCTTTTCATCATCATCCTCCCCATCATCCCCTCCACTCTGACTCTGATGTTCCTCCATCCTATTGTTGACAGTTCCCTGTCCTGCAATTCGGATGTTACCCTGCCCAAAGTGTTCATCATCACGGAATTGGCCCAGGTACCATCTTCGAGTAGCTATATGTGTGTTGTGCACAAAATGTTTCAATGGTTGCATTACTTTGTCGGTATAAAGAAGATGCTTCCAGAGATATCGAGAGTGTACAACTCCAATCATTTCCGCATGGTTTGTCTTTCGCATTGGTATAAAGGGCATCTTAGTACAAGATGTTCAGGTGACTGGGGACCTCCATAGCGACATGGGCAGTGAGGAGAGTCAACAGCATTGGTTGGTATTTTGTATAGGTAACTGCGGAAGTATCCATGTCCAGTTCGTAGTTGGGTGACAGTAGATGCAAACTGGCGGTTGCCACTTCTGAAAATATTGTCTGGTTTGTACGGAATGTTCCAATATAGTTCTTTCCTTTGCGGGATATCGCATCCACCAATCCCCCCATTCCTGCATTTTTGCTGCTCGGGTTACCCTCTTGAGGTACGATAATGAGGTGTTATAGTAGGTAGTGGTTTTTCCACAGTGGACTTTTTTGCCAACTTATCGGCAAGTTCGTTTCCAGGTACATCAGTATGGCCAGGAACCCATTGTACAGTGATAGTAGTTTTGAGTGCATGGAGGTTATTGGCGATGTTGGAGAGTGCCAGGGAAGTGGACTGCCCAGGGGCGGTTTGAGAGTATGAGACGTCGTATGGCAGCTTGATTGTCTGTGAAATCCATACATGTCTTTTGGTGAGGTTATTACGTTGACAGATCTGAAAGCATTTCTGTGCAGCTTTAAGAATACCAAGTAATTCAGCATCATAAACTTCCTGTTGATGGCCCATTGGATAGGTTGCTTCAATGACATCTTCTTCTGTCAGTTCAACTACTGTTCCTGCGCCAATGTTTCGTTCAACATAGATCCATCTGAATAACAAACAATATTGCAGTCATCTTGTTTAACATTGCATACTGGGCTTCGTGGGCTTTGGCTTCCTCTTCCTTTGAACGAGGATTGATTTGTGTTTTGACTCTACTTTGAATCCATGGTGGACAGGCTGTGGTTGAATAGGTTTCAATCTCCGAGCTGTTGGAAATCCATGGACTGAGGGTTGATAAGGTTTGGATAAGACGTGTTTCAAATTTGCGGTTATTTTGTTGCATACTGTCTCATGAAATCCAGGGTCCGGTTGGTTTACTGGAGTCTGGGGTTTCATGCAATGGAGGGAAAGTCAATGGACAACGTTGTCGGATTGGATGCATTTCGGGAACGTAAGTATTCGAATTGCAATTCTCTTCGCATGTGATTAAGTCGAACAGCTACTGGTGGCAGGCTGCTTCATTGTGTAGCGCTATTGTTGGGGATGTGCGGAAGGCTCCAAGGATGCCACCGAAGTGCCATATTTTGAACTGTTTCGAATTCTGTTGATATGTTGCTTGGCCATCCACCAGACTTCAGCTCCGAAGTCGCAGACAGGTACAACACACGCATTGTATAGTTGGCGGACTGCACTGGGGGTTAGTCCTGATTCTGTATTGGCTAGTGATTTGAGGGCTCCAAGGGCTCTTTTGCCGCTTGCGCCTTCAGCATGACATGGTGTTTGAAGTTGATTTTTCTGTCAAACCAAATACCAATCCACCTTACCACATCTGGGCCAATGCCTTTTGTGCCGGGGAAATGGTAGTGCCATTGGGTAGGGTGATCTTTTCGTCATCGGAGGTATCACCGTTTCGTTTATTGTGGAAGTGCATCATTTCTGACTTTGAGTCATCAAATCGTACCGCATTGTTTTCTGCCCATTTGAAAGCTGTCCGTGCAGCCGCCTCGAGGCATCTT